>JAOSBO010221938.1:0-35316 GCA_027563915.1 Erythroxylum rotundifolium | reverse complement strand
TTTCTTGCGTTTTAAAGAAGCCAAACATGATTACAGTTTTATCTTCTCAAACCAAACAAAGCAAAAAGATCGGAAAGTTAAATGTCAGACCCAGAATGCCAAACACAGGAAAAGAACACATCAAAACGCATGAAGTGGAATGTCGGTCAAAACTAACGTATATTTTAATTTCTCGGTGGGTACGGAGCTCCGACCGACACCACGATTATCAAAAGCACAGACTTCGATCCCGTTTCCGCCTGAATTCCGATCGGAGCTCCCCAATTCATCATCATTAGGTACGTCGGCGCCCGTCAGTCCTATTATCTGTGGACCCCATGAATCATGCGTCGCCGCTAATCCTGACCGTCCAAAAACAACCATTGAAACCCAAACAATGCACGCAATAAAGAAATTCAAATACTAGGAAATTACCGATTATCATGAGAACCTTGATGGGCCCGCCACCGTAGGTTCTGTAGAAAATTCTGATGCCATTGTTGCAAGCTCTGTCCACCCCGTCCTGGTATTTCGCGACCTCGCAAAAAGGCATGGTTTATTTCCAAGACACGAAGCTAATATCCAGAAACAGAGATGCGATTAGTCCGTATATGAGTTTTCTGGGTCCTATAGTCAGCTCACAAATAAATAAGGGAGGAAAAGAGACTCGAACAGAGGAGGGATGGACCACTCCTATCCCACGTAGGATTAGGAGGAAGAAGGATGGTCGGCTGGCAAGCCGCAAGTATGTGATTTTGGGTCAACAGTCAAATCTACGTCGGAAAAGGAAATACACAACGAAGCAGAACAGTCGCGTTGAGCGTTCCAACCAACTGTATATATGTATCCCTTTTACTTTGGAGTTCGGGAGGTGCGATTGGTGAGTTATGTGCGATGGTAATAAAGTTGTTCTGGGACTGGGACACACAGGGTTACGGTCTAGCGTTCAAAATGATCATGCGCAACGCACAAGATATGGTCAGACCACGTGTCTTAATGGACCGATTAAACTTAAACTATTCCAACTTTTGACAACAATATACAAAACATTTGAGTGTTATGGTTATGGACGTGATAAAGACAAACAATACAAGAAAATTTTTATACTGGAATATAAAATAAATTGGGTACTAATTGTCAAACCAAATTTAGGTAACATTTATATTATCTATTATATGCTTCATGACTCGTAATGCTTTTTAACTTGAGAATGTGAAGTAGAGGACAGCTCTTTTTAAAAGAAAAGGCAACTGTTTTGTGCAACAAAGAAAAAGAGAGAAGGGTTCACAGGTGGGTATCAAAGAAAGATCGACCTTTCTTTCGCCTAAATTATCACATTTGACTTTTTGGTATAGGCTCTCCTACATGAGATTGATTGAATAAAATCATGATTTGTGGGTGTGTCTATTTTGTTGGTTTACCAATTGCTGGTAGAGTCCATGATGAATCAACTTTAAATTTGATTTTTCAGAAGTTTTCTCCTTTTAAAACTTATGTGTGGATCATTGAATCTAAAGAGATTTATAGTCATAGAATAGCTTATAGATTCTCCTATCTAGGAGTGTTTTATTTATGACTTCGATGGAAATGATGCCTATACCAACATTATCCTTAAGTTAACGATCTTTAAACCACTTCATTTTAGCCTATGATGAGTTTGTGGCTTATGTTGACCAAAAAAAGTTCTTTAGCAGTTTGATAATAGGCTTAATTAGGTTAAAGAGGAAGAGAAAAGTGGGAGCTCCAATGGATGTGTAAGTTGTTAAGGATGGAGATTATCAACTGCATCCTATCAGCATATGACGAGAGTTTGTTTATCTAAAAGTTGATTCTTCTATGGATTGTGTTAAAGAGTGGCTGACAAGCTTGGTTATTATGAGAACACCTAAGCATTTTAAGGGGAATGTTGCACTTTGAAGCCTATATATATATAAGTGCAACATTCCCCTTAAGAAGTTTGATAATAGTTTTTTTTTTTTTGAGTACAAGGGAGAAATGAAAACACTAAGGAAAGTCGAACCGCAGGGATCTGCGGTAAAAAGCGCCAGACATGTCGTTTTGAACCTGCGCCCGAATCTCCTCTAGAGTCGTCTGGAGGATGTGAACACTTGGTCGGGAGTGGTGTGTCAACTGTGCCAAGCTATCCGCACTTTGGTTCCCCTCACGGTATGCATGTTGTATTTGGACTGCCCAAGGATGACGCAATAACTCCCGGATATCTTGCACCAAAGAAAAATCCTCCATCAGTTGAAAAGGGGAAGAATAGAGTATGTTAATAACCTGGAGGGAATCCACTTCAAGAACCACCGGCGAAAGCCAAGTGCCCAAGCTAAATTAAGTCCCGAGTGGACTCCCCAAAGTTCGGTGGTGGTGGGCATACAGCTGCCAATATTGTGAAGAAACCCACCACACCAAACGCCATTGGAATTCTTGATGAGCCCACCTGCAGCGACCTTTGAAGCACTCGAGCTTACTACTCCATCAATGTTTACTTTAATCCAACCCTCGGCTGGTGGAGTCCATCGGACTATGGTGCCCAGTGGACTCCCCTGGGAGGGACACGCCCGGGCTGTGATAGCGTGGCTCCTAGCGATCCAGCCCACGTAATCGAGGACGATATAGGGGCCTCTGAGCGGCCAAACGAAGGTATCCTAAAAAATAGATTGATTGCGCCAACGCTATAAGAACCAACATGCCACGCCAAAGATGGTAGTCCATTCCTTCTGCTGAAATTGCACTTGTTTAGCAAGGTTGGAGCTCCACCATTCCGTCACCTCCTGTTGAAAAAAGTTCGACCTAGCACGTCGGGGGGAAATTGCAACCAAAAGGATCTTACCCGAGGACAATCTTTTAGCGCGTGTAAATTCGACTCTGTGTGACCACAGAAGCTACAGCGATCATCGCTGGTGAAATGCCTCTTAACCCTCTGTTGATTTGTCAGTAAGTGATTCGTCGCTAGTAGCCAAAGGAAGGACCTTATCCTCTGGGGGCCGGGCCACTGCCATATCAGCTTCTAGATGGGTTGGTGGCTAGAGTGACCATGAGTCTCGATCAAGTCATACATCGAAGCAATGGTGAAATCGCCCTTAGCCGTTAAGCCCCAAACGATGCAGTCCTTGACCGTCTCAGCTGCTGGGGGCTGCAACGCTACCAGGGCCAGGCAGACGTGCGCGGGAAGATAGTGGTGGAATATATTCCATTTCCAGTTCCCATCATCCCCCACTAGGTCTACCACTGTAACCGACAATAGACCGGGCGGAGGCGGAGTAACCGTGACTCAAGCAAGAGGGCCCCAGTCGTCCAGCCATGGGTCTAACCAGAATTTGATTAGGCGACCATTCCCAAGCTGCCATCTCATCCCTTCACGGACCAAGTGCCAAATTGCTGAGATACCTTTCCATGTTGCAGAAGCACGAGTCGTGGCCAAGGTCTGCGGAATGTGGAGGGCATCGAATCGGTATTTGGTCCTCAAGACCTAAATCCATAATGATTGGGGTTGGGTAAGAAGTCCCCAGCCCAGTTTCCCAAGTAAAGCGTCATTGTTGGATCAGATGCGTTTGATTCCTAGGCCCCCGGCGTTTCTCGGCCTACAGAACGTCTCCCAGTTAGCCAGGTGGGGAGTTTGGTGTTCATCCTTGGAGGCCCAGATGAAGTCCCGCATTAATTTTTCCAGGTCATCGCAGAATTTGCGGGGGAAGCACATGGTCTGCATAGTAAACGTAGGGAGCGCGGAGAGCACCGATTGTGTAAGCGTAATTCGTCCTGCGAGGGAGAGGAACCTCGAGCTCCAACCAGTGAGCCGTTGTTACACTTTATCCAGGATATGCTGGTAGGTATGTC
This sequence comes from Erythroxylum rotundifolium, assembly GCA_027563915.1. Classification (NCBI taxonomy): domain Eukaryota; kingdom Viridiplantae; phylum Streptophyta; class Magnoliopsida; order Malpighiales; family Erythroxylaceae; genus Erythroxylum; species Erythroxylum rotundifolium. Next base: position 31,497 of record JAOSBO010221938.1, on the reverse strand, counting down.
GCGTTGCGCGTCCATGGAGGATAGGGACGCCAAGATATTTCCCTAAATTCGTGGTACTCTGAATGTGTAAGGCTTGATAGTGGCGAGTCGCTTGTGTCCTAGACACATTGCTGGAGAAAAAATCCGAGTTTTCTCCTTGCTCACTGTTAGCCCAGAGGCTTGGCAAAAGCTATCCAACACTCGAGTGACCACCTGGATCTGCTGGTCTGTGACCTCCCCAAAAAGGATAAGGTCATCGGCAAAGAATAGGTGGGAGAGAGGAGGTCCATTCTTGCTTAGCCGGATGGGTTTCCATTGTCCCATACCCACTTCGTCTGTGATGAGATGCCCCAATCGTTCTAGGCAGAGTACAAAAAGATAGGGAGACAAGGGGTCCCCTTGGCGAATGCCCCTGGTAGGAGTGAAGGAGTCCGATAGCTGACCTTCCCAGGATACTTGCATTAACACTGTGGTCACGCACTTCAAAAGGAGGCTGATTACGTCATTCGGCATCCTGAGTGCCTGAAGAGTGTCTGCTATGAAATCCCAATTTAGGCGACCTTAAGCTTTCTCCAGATCAACTTTGAGGGTAAAATATCCAATTTTCGCGGTTTTCGGATGTAAAGAATGGATGACCAGGACTTTCGAAAGGATTTTGTACATAACTGTACAAAGTTTGATAGGTCAGAATTGGGTCACGTATTGAGGGGAGTCGACTTTCGGGATGAGAACAAGGATTTTGTGGTTGAGCTCCCGCTCCCAATGCTCATGGCGGAAGATTTTGGTTATAAAATCCACTACCCTGGGAGCCACTCGTGCCCATTGCGATTGATAAAATAGCGCAGGAAAACCATCTATTCCAGGCGCTTTATTAGGATGCATGCTAAAGACCGCCTGATGAATCTCAGTCTCATGAAGGGGGCTAGCTAGGTCTACAATGCGCTCTGGAGTGAGACACGGGAACGAAGCCGGGATTGGGATTCGCGATGCTGGGTCGACCGGCCCGGTATATAGGTCCTCGAAGTATTGCTGGACCATGTTCCAAGGAAGAGAAATGTGGGAGCTCCAATGGATGTGTAAGTTGTTAAGGATGGAGATTATCGACTGCATCCTATAAGTATATGACGAGAGTTTGTTTATCTAAAAGTTGATTGTTCCATGGATTATGTTAAAGAGTGGCTAACAAGCTTGGTTGTTATGAGAACACCTAAGCATTTTAAGGGGAATGTTGCACTTTGAAACCTATATATATATATACACACACATATGTATTACAACCTATATGTATATTATAGGTTTCAAAGAGCAACATCCCTTTAAGAAGTTTCATGATAGATTTAACTAGGATAAGAGGAAGAGAAATGTGGGAGCTCCAATGGATGTGTAAGTTGTGAAGGGTGGAGATTATTAGTTGCATCCTATAAGCATATGACGAGAATTTGTTTACCTAAAAGGTTATTCTTCTATGGATTGTGTTAAAGGGTGGCTAACAAGCTTGGTTGTCATGAGAACACCTAAACATTTTAAGGGGAATGTTGGACTTTGAAACCCATAATATATATATAGGTTGTCATATGTGTGTGTTGTGTGTGTGTGTGTGTGTGTGTGTGTGTGTGTGTGTGTGTGTGTGTGTGTGTGTGTGTGTGTGTGTGTAGCTTCTATTCTTATTGCTTGCTAGGCCTGCCATATTTGTGAATTGCTTCAAGAATTTCATTAAAATGCTACAAATTTAGTATTAGCTAAACATAATAGAAGCACATCATCTACAAAGATAATTGCAATGTTCTAATTTTCTTGCAATTACTATGGAAAGTGAAATCTTTCTCCTACTCAATAGTTTTACTTGTTAGCCTGGTAAGTGCTTCCACACATAGTATAAAGAGATATGGATATAAAGAGTCTTCTTATCTCATGCCTCTAGTTCCTTTGAACATATAAATAGGCCCATATTGTGTCTAATTTCTATTTCTTTTAATTGCCTTCATATCTTGATTTTGGTTACAAATCCTTGTGTTTTGATCCAAATGTGAGAATAACTGAGTTAAAATGGTGTGAATATTGCATGAATGTTAATTAGGTTATTTTGTGAATTTTGCATTAAAACAACAAAGTCACGTAATTTTTACATTAAATATTGTGCAAGGTGGTGATTTTATGTCACCACCGTGTATAGGGATCTCACATCTGTGACTCCCCATGCACAGATGCACACTCGTGAGGAGTTTTAACATTAATTCTGGCTTTAATGCATGGCAGCTCACTACGTTAAGTTACACAATCCTAAACCTAAACAGAGTTGAATAAAAGGAAGAGAGGGTGGTGGCTAAGAGTCATCCTTCACTCACTATTTTTCATTCATTCACACACACAGAGAACGAGAGAGGGAAGGCACAGGGAGATAGAGAAGAAGAGGATAAATAGAAGAGAGAAATAGAGAAAGAAAAAATAGTGAGTCGGGATGAGGAGCAAAACAATAGAGAGGTGGAAGCTTGGGAGAGGCCGAAAGCGAGAGCTAGAGCTGAATCCCATTCAACTTGAGCAAACATTTGTCTGGGGAAAAGGCTGAAGTAGAAGGCGAGAGCCAAAGATGGAAGCTTGAGAGGGACTGTAGATCTCCACAACTCTTCATCTGATGATTTGTTTGCCTATTCTATTTCTCATTTGTTTCTTTGTTTCTTTCATTTTACCATCTGGTATTAACTGACTTATACTCTTATTAGTTTAGCCTAATGTTATTTGTTTCTTTTGATAATCCATTCGGTATTCACTATTTTATTATTGTTTTAATAATTTTGTTGACAGCAACATGCGATTAAAGTGTTTAATGATGATGAATGTGGTGATATTCGTGATGGGTTGATCTCTTTTCTTAAGAATTAAGGTAGCTGTTTATTTGAATATGTAAGATTGGGTTACAGATATGTTGTCTTATTTATTACTGTGATTTTTAAACTGAACGGATGTAATAAAATAGCCAAACTTTGCATCATTTTAATGTTAAATAAAGATTCGAGAGATGAAGTTTAATATGGATCGTGAAACTATGGACACTTAGGCTAAGAACTAGAAATATATTAACTTAAGTGGTAATTAATGGTCGGGTCTTTATAATTAATTCGGATAATAACTTGTTAAATACAAAAGTTAGATTAGTTCATTATTGGAATCGATTTAGAATCTAATTATTAATTTTAGTAAGACAAAAATCCAATCATTTTCCCTTAATCATTTATAGGAGATTAAATTAGTGAAATTAATTCTCAAGATTTTTTCCACTTCGATTAATCTATTTATGTTTAGTCCTAATTGATTCTGCCTAGTTTTCAATTCAATTTCGTAATTTTCCTTAAAAGCTTTCTCTCAACAATTGAGATAGAATGTTTAGGAATGCCTTGTTTTTATTTTTATTTTTAATTCAAACTTAATTTAAGTTGACAAATTTCACCTTCGTGGGAGATGAACTTGGGTTATCAGCTACAAATATCTCATATACTTGCGAGTAGGATAGTCTAGGTCTTTTAAGAACTTTTTGGGCATAACAGGCCACCATCTTCTAATATGTTGTATGTATAAGTTATGAAACATGGTTTAAGCCAAAGTAAGAATACTTTAAGGAATCCAAATGATTTATAATATTAAATAAGAAGTTTTAGTTAATCAAATCAAAAGCTATCCGAAATTAAATTTAAAGGAGAAAATTTTAAAGTTTTTCTTATAGTAATTCTTATAAAGCACTTAGGCCAAAAACATATTATCACCTATATTTCTATTTTTGATAAAGGCTCTTTAGTTTGAACTAATTAGGGCAGGTGGAGCAGGGGTCGGGGACACTGCCTGAAGTCTAGATAAAAGCATTTTATGTTTCTTCTATTGAGTAGTGAGTTTAAAAGTAAGTTGTTGCACCTATCTTCTACTTTAAACCAAAACATCATGAATTTTTTCTTGAATAGAAAGCTTTGAACCTTTAGTGCTTTAGTATATGAATCTAAGGCCAATTTCTCCCTCAGTAGTAGTGATTTATCACTTGGATTCAGGTAAAATGCTCTTGAGCTTGCACAAGAAGTCCCTAGTATCATAAATTGCTTACTGAGGGTCATTGAAATTTTTTTCTTTTGTTAAGATCTTTTAATTCCTCTTTTATTGCTTGTATCTTTTATATATATATATATATATAAATTACTTAAATAGGCCTAAAAACGAAATTTTCAAATGTTTAGAACACTCTCTTTAAAACATAAATAAGCTTTACAATTTTTGCAAACAATCTCAAGATATAAACAAATCTTTCATTACATAATATTTTATCTCAATATAATATAATGACATAATTGTAATTCAAATATTTTTTTCTTTCTCTTATTTCTCTTGACTTATTTTGTTTCTAAAAATCCTTCTTATAGTATATTTTCCACCTCTTACCTATTGTTGGGATCAGTTGCTTCCTTTTTAGGAAAAGTATGATCATTTAGGCTTTGACTCCCATAAGTCTTATCATTAATAAAGTGCATTAGTTAATTGAACTCAATCAATTGAATTAACATCGGTTAACTAACTTAGTTTGGTCTAACGTCTTGATATCTTCCTAACCTGCTCTATAAACTTTAAGCAAATCTTAAATCACTTTAAATCATTTGTCCAAATATTAGATAACTTCTTGGACATCTTTGGTCAGGGACTCTAACTCTTGAATCTTCTCCTTAAAGACCTTTTCAACTATTCCAAGCTTTGAGCATCTAAAGCTTTTTATAAACTTTCTCTTGCAACATTACTCTACAGTGACATATACTAAAAATTAAACTAACTTTATTAATTTTTTATCATCAAAATTATGGATTTGAGTCCACATAATTAAACAATTCCCAACTTTTAATGGTAAAAGAAATTGTAGAAAAACCATAATCCAACTAGCAAAAGAGGGGGAAATAACCTTATGTCACTCCCACTAAAGACATGTATTTGCTTACAATTTCCTTTTACTATATACCAATATAATTCAATCCCAAAAATGCATATCATAATGCATGTTAAAATCGTTTAATGCATATCATTCATAATTATCATCTTTTTCATATGCAATGCATCAATAATATCAATATATAATGAATACATATTCATTAACCAAACTAAATGATATCTATACTTTATTCATTCATATAATATACAACATAATCAACAACATCATGAATAGAAACTATTGATGATGTTTAATGCATGCATTAAAATGAAAACTAATGAAAAATAAATGCAATAAGGTCATAAATCTAACTTATTAAGCTAAGACATAGAAAAAAAAAAGGCTAAGGAAATGAACTAAAATGTAAATAAGAACTCAAGGAAATGAACTAAAGCTCCTAAGTAGGAGAATGAATTCAGGGGCTCAATTTGTAAATAAAGATGGTAGTAGACACCCTATTATGCTTATCTAAGATATTCTTTTGATAAAAAAAACTTCGCAAATTAGGAAATTAAAAAAAGAGAGTAGATAATAGATGTGGGTTATGAAGTAAAATATGTCTTTAGATGTAAAAATGAAGATTTCCTAAAATAAAAAAATGTTGATAAAAGTCTATTTACCTAAAACTTAATAAAGTACCTAGAGTGATGTCTAGTGTTTGAAATAAAAATTAACTCATATGGTTAAATGCCTAAAAACTTATGAATGAACCTAATACTTGAAAATAAAATTAAATTCCTACAATGGATCCTTGGAGAGTGAAGTAAAATGGACCTAGAATGAATCTATCACTTCAAAAATAAAATAGAATGCTTAGAATGAATCATAGGACTTTTAAAGTGGGATGAAATGCCTAAAAATAAATATTAAGGATTTTAATGGATTTGGGTTAGATACATTTGTAGGATTTAATTGGACTTCACCTAAACAATATTGGATTTTATTTTTATAATTTACTAACCTTTTATTGAACACATTTTGGAATGTGATACATGTCTATCTTTGTTCTTCTTTTAGTACCCAATCACAATAAAATTAAGAGAAATGAAACAAAGAAAAGAAAAAAATTAATTTTTCGTCAATGTTAAGGGTTTGGGCTTCTTCCTTATATGTATTCACAATAAATGCATATCTCTTTTTATTTAAAAAATCACCAATTAGACTTAAGCTTATTCAAACTAAAGCTTTAAATTTTTTTACCCTAAGCACACTATTAAAAAAATGGTCTAGTTTAATCTAAGATTAAATTAAAATTATTAATATACAACATACATCAATTCTCATCACAAATTGAATAAGGAATCTATCATAATATGTTTGAAGGTTGATAGTCATTTTAAACTATTTTTTTCAAATACCTTTTCGCTTACTTTAATAATATTTGAATGTTGCTTTTTAAATGTTTTTAAGTACTAGCTTTTATGGACTTATACTAAAATTCTAAATGAAAAAGAGAAAAGAAATAAAAATGATGATTAAACTTTAAATTAAGGGATAAGAGAGGACTTATCTTTGAAGTCAATTGAATCCCTTTCTCTAGCATGATAGCCAAAAGTCAATGGTGCACTACCTTAAAATTATTAGAATAATGACAAGATTGTACATTAACATTGTGACATTTGTCACCAACTTCATTGAATCCATATTATAAGGAAAAAAGGTTGTCATATGTGATATATGTCATCAACATCATTGCATCCATACCACAAGTAAAAATGTTGTCGTATTTTGATGATAAAATTTATGCAAAAACCCTACTAGCACTTGAATATTGAACTTGAGGTGCATATATTAGTGATTACATCTTCTTCACATCATGTTAATGATATGCTTAATTTCACTATCATATATAACATATAGCTTTTAATTCTTTTATATATTTTTAGAATCTTAAGATAAAACTCATATAAAGATGTTCTTAAGAACATGAACAACAAATTCCTCTTGTCAATTAAGCCCTTTTTTACTTATAATAAGCTCAACATTTTCTATATATCGTTACCTATAAGATATGCTAATTATCCTAGAAATAATTTAGTATTGGCATGTGAAGCAATTAGGTAATAGTGTTTAGTTAGCTAAACCCTCATTGTTTCATGCAATAATAAAACCAATGATGAAATGATACAGTAACAATATGATGATTAACACAAAATATGGACATTTAAATGTACATATTCATGCATTTAAGTTGATATCTAACAAATGCATTAGGCATAAGTATAGAGGATAAATCATTCACACGTTGTGTATAAAGCACCAAGCCTTTGAATAGAAGTGAATATATGTAATTATTAGTAAGAATACTTAAATCTTGCACATTGAGATAGGTTGGTATAACTCCTTCAACATTCCACCCTCTTTTCATAATCACAGACAAAATTAGTTCCATTCTAAGATTGAAATTTCTTCATAGGGAAGTTATAATGGTGGTGATGCCTCTTCCAATTCTTTTTGATCTGAGAATGGTGAATTTGAAATATGGCAGAAGCTATAATTCTCCTTTAGTTTTATGTTTCCCTACAAATCTTTTCTAGTTTTATTTTTTCTTCTTCCTCCTTCTCTTATTTCATATTGGTTTCTTTCAATTTTTGCTTGCCCAAATGCTATCTCCCTCATTTCTCTTAGCTGTTACATTCTTATATCTTGGGCTTTTTAACCATGTTATGCTCCTTTCATACACATGTATTATCTTTCGTTTTCATTTTTCATTGTTTTGTATTTGATTTGGTTTATATTTCCTATATTTCTCAACATACATTTTGGATAGTCATTTTTGCTTCTTTTACTAAGTCATTCTAAGCCAAGGCCATTTAAGCTATGACCCTTAATATATTGTCTTTTTTTTTTCTAACTTTTTATTTTAACAAAATAATACTTTTGTTTTCTTATTTTCTTACTTTCTCTCTTTTTTAAATTTAACCTCTTAAATTTCTTTTATTCACGAATTTTCCAAAAATTGCTAAATTTCCTGTAGATAAAATTAATCTTAGAATAATTAAATGTACTCATATCATAATTAAGATTAGAATAAAACTAACTTAATTCAAATTAATTTTATATATCTAAAAATAAAGAGAAAATGAATAAAATTAGAATAAATGAAAGTGATTAAGTAAGATTAATGTATTACTCACCTCGTCAAATTTACCTAAAAGGAATAATAATATTTTTGTCTTTCTATTATATTCAGTTTCCATATCGAGTATCTACACTACTTTTTTCTTCAATAGAGTTCTCAAATGTCAATAATTTCCCTAATCAAATATTTTACATTAAAATACTAACAGAAAAGTAAACATGTCATTATGGGTCCATAATGTCACATGTTGTGCAATATGTTGATATGATATGCTTATGCATATCCTATGTGATCGTAATATACTATTGTATCATTGAAAAGCATATACTATTGTACGCAACTCAAACCTACAATTTATATTGTCAATAAGATGATAAGGCTTAACCAAGTTCTTACTATGAGTGTGGAGATAGTGACTATAAATGGTATTATATTTAGCTTTCTTCTGCTAATGACTTTCTTTTACTTTGCAAAGCAAATTCAGCTTCATTCAACTTACTACTTGATACCTTGGAGTCATTTAGACAAATTTCAAGCTTAGCTATTAATCCATATAAAAGTTCCTTTTTCTTATTAGCTTGAATTGATTCCTAAGTTACAAGTATGATCATCTCCTTTAGGAAACCTTAGACCCAACTACTTTTCAAGTATTTAGGAGTGCCAATTACTACTCAAAAGCTCACTACCTTGACTGTTTACTCCTCGTGGACTCCATCAATAGGAAGGTGAACAATTGGAGAAACAAATCCCTCAGCCAGAGACGAGCTATTGAGATAATTTGTATAACGGGGTATCTACTAACCACAGTAAAGCACCAAGAGTGAAATGGTCATTAGTCTGGTCCTTTAAACATCTAGGTGGTCTTAGCATTACATTTACCGAAGTTCTAAGCAAGATAATAATGGCTAAGAGACTATGGAATGTGTGCAAGGGCGCAACATAAGGAATCTTAGCATTAAATCTAGCATATATTGGACTCTTTGATAGATATTGAACACGAGAGAATGGATGCAAATGTATATAAAGCATAAAATCATTTATGGTAGCACTTCAATCTATTATGATCACTGGCATTCACTTAGTTCTTCATATAAACTAAAGGAATTCTAGTCTTTGAGGACCCTAGTCCATTTTAAAACTAAGGTCCAAGAGCTAATCTAAAATAAACACTAGTCTTGGCCATTTCACTCTGATAAGGTTCTCTTAGTTATAACCAATAACCTGCCTACCTACTCACTAAACTCCTCCAAGGTAGATATACTTCTGTGGACACCTAACAAGTCTATGTAATTTACCATTAGATTTTGCAAGAGCCCGTTGATGGAAATCTTAAGCCTGAAATTCTTGATGGTTTAACTTGGTAATCCTGCTCATTCTTTTTTCTGTCTTGCCATTAGAGGTCGACTCCCAATTAAGAACACCATCTGGTTCAACATCTAAGCTTATAGTATGATCCGTGTTCACTCAATATTGAAGACATTAATCAATTATTTAACTGTGAATTTTCATCACAGATTACGTACATAATCTCAATGCATCCAGGAGTTCATTATAACTTCAAATATTGGCATAGGATAATCAGTTGGACCTTAACAATAAAGATGCAGAACAAGCATGATTCCAATCTATTTAAGCTAATCTTTTGAGCAATGATATATTAAAAATAAGAAGAGGAATAGTAGCTAAAGTATCAATAGCAATATAAAGAACATGATATCATAATCATTGATATCTATGCAATGCCATTCCATTCATTTTATATACAAACAAGTTCCTTATGACACAAATCTATAAACTATCCATAATTAAAATTTTAATTGATATCACTAATAACGTAATATCACATTCATGCAAATATCATAATCATTCACGTAATACGAAATTGTAAAATGTTGAAGATGAATAAGCAACTCTAATTAATATCACCATAAGCTTTATTCAAAGATTGTCTCTTTCTTATATTTCGATTCCTTTGGAGGCGTTGCTTAGTTTAATAAAGTGTACTTTGTCTCTTGACGTGTCAACCTATCACCATAAGTCTATATTTTCATAATTAATCGCCTATAAGAAGATTTATTTAACTATGGCACATTATATATTTGGGTTCATGAGAGCTAGTCTTAAAGTTCTTCTCAACCCTACATTCTTTAGGTCTATTTAGTGAAGTGCTCTTCAAATTCCAAAACCTTTCAATATATCCAAAATCACCATAGTTGTAACATCTAATAAAATAATTCCCATATGAATCATAAGTATATGTATCCTCCCCATAATAGCATAATTTCTCAATATGACCTTAACAACCACAATAATATCACTTGCTTAGTATATCTTATATTAATCATTCTCATTATTATGTCTTATGTATGAAATCTTAGGTCTTATTAATAGGAACAAAATATGACATGTTTTTTCCTTTTTATATTTATTTTTTTACATCTATTTTATGCCTAAATTTACTTATTATGATTATATTTTGTTCCAGGAAAAATTTGTAAGTGTTAAGTGCTTATATGGAAAAATTTTGGATAGTTTCAACAATTCAAACAAAAAAGACACGAGCCTTGGGATGATATTTATCAAAACTTGGAGAGGATTGTAAGAAAATATTGAAGAAAATAACAATTCTTAGTTTAACATAAGCTAACCCATGCTTATGTGCTAACTAATGTTCCAATATGGATTATAAGTAGGAATCAACATAATTTAGTTCGTAGTCATGGCATAAATCATGTCTTGTTGCATATAAATAACATGATACCCTAATTTAAAGAGCCAAAACCATAATTTTGAGATATCTTCTCATATTAAGTTTTTTCTAATATCTCAAGGAAAGCCATGTTTATTTTTTATTCATCTTTTTCTCATCCCTTGTCTACAAGGCTAGTTCTCCACATTTAGTTAAAGAAAAATGCAACCTTAGATGTATTAAAATGTGAGATTTGATTTGTTTTTATTATTCACTTTATATATTAAGGATTAATTTTTTTTCTAAATGTTCATATGTATGATTGTATTGATTAATTTCTAAGAAAGCTTATTTGTACATTACTTGATTCAATATATTGTTAGGTTAGATATAAACTCATAATTGTTTAATCCTTCTAATATTTAAGGCTAGGGTTTAATGAATTGTCATATAAGAAGATTCTTAAATCTTAGGGAGAATAATTTATTGATATGGATACAACTTTGTGAGCTATATGTTATTCTATTTCATTTATCTTTTTAATTCTTAATGCCACTACTCGATTTAATCTCAGGCATTGTTCTTAAGGTTATTCAATAGTTAAGGTTAATTGGACTACGTATTCTTTCTAACTATAATAAGAAGAGATAATAATTGATTGTAACAATGAATATTCAAAATATAAATTTATCTATCTTATATTAATTATCAGCATATAACCACCAAGGTGTGAGTGGACTAAAGTAAGGTTTGTTTTCTATTGATTTCATCATATATCAAATTTGCACTATTTCTTAAATATATTTTTATATATTGTTTTATTATAATCAAACCCTTTTATTTGTTTTTATTTGTTAAAACGAAAAAATAGCTAGGTACTCTCTATGTGAATGACCCCTACTTCCATTACTATATAAATGTAGAGAGTAAGGTATTAATTTTTGATGCATACAAAAAACACATAATTTTAGCTCTATTTTAAGTGAGTTATTCTAGCTATTTTGTATTTTTATTCTTGTTTCTTTTGCTTTTCCTTATTTGTTACTGATCTTCTTTTCCATTCCTACTACTCAATTCTTTAATTAAGTTAATTTTCATTTTAATCCAAAAATAAAAAGAACTTTGAGTAGGTTAAGAAAAAAGCAAAATAAAAATCTAAAAAAAGTTATAACTAAATATAGAAATTTGAAGGAGCTAGCAAACCTTGATTCAAATCAATAACTCCTCTGTGTAATATTTCCTGCTTTGGAGATAAATACCACTTTTGAATTAAATTTTAGAACAATTTATCACTATGGTTTTGTAGGTAAAGATCCATATAAGCACTTAATGGAATTCCATATGAAGTGTATAGGTATGATAGGAGTGATGGAAGAACAAATCAATCTTAGAGCTTTCCTCTTCTTGTTGAAAGATGTAGCAAAGAACTGTCTTTAATACTTACCTTTAATAAATATTTCCATAGTGAATGATATGATAAGACTATTTTGGTGTTTTTCAGCTCCAAGGACAACTACTAAAAAGGAAATCTATAAGGTACGGAAACATAGTGAAGAGTACTTGTATAAGTATTGGGAGCATTTCAAGAAGTTATCTGTCAGCTACCTTGATCATCAAATAAATGAACAACTACTTATTAAACACTTTTATTTCTTCTACTCAATGATATGAGTGTTTTTTAGGCTGCTAGTAGAGGGGCATTTGGTGGATAAAACTCTAAAAGCAACTAATTCTTAACAATTTGGATTAAGGCTTTGCTTAATTCCAAAACAATCTGTCTTACCTCTCTTGTTTGCCAAGTTATTATAAATGCATATGGAAAATAAAGGTTTATAGAATTTATTCTATGATTGGGTATCTAATAAAAATTTCCCAACACTTTAATAAGAGTTTATTGCAAAAATAAAATGTAATAAACAGATTTTTAAAACACTCACAAAGAAATTATGATCGTTATTCAAACATATATAGTCAAAGATTGAGGGGTCACCTATTTAACTATGAAAATTAATCAGTGAATCAACCTATAAATCAAAATTGGAATAATTTTCAATTATGAAAGTAGTTATATCAAACTGAACTTTAGTTCTGTTGTGCATCTATAAAATGTTGTATAATCTCTTACTAGTAATATGCAAGGTTTGGAATATCAATTGAATCAAATAGAAACTATAATTAGTCTCTTAAAAGCATAAGTGGGGGCAAACTTTCCATCCCAAATTGTTGTCACCTAAAGGAAAATGTCAGTTCCATAACAATGAAAAGTGGTAAGGAAGTAGGAACCAAAAAGGGAAATCCTTAGTGAAGAGAAAGAAGTTTTAGAGAAATAAGAGATTACACATAGACTTAAACATACATTTCATCCTTATTTTGAATATAAACTAGTTCCTTTTTTTCCTTGTAGGTTGGTAAGGATGAAAAAAGAAGAAAAAGATAAGGAGATCTTAGAAATTTAAGAAGGTGGATGTTAATATACCTATACTAGATTCCATCAAATAGATACCAAAGTACAAAAAAATCTATAAAGGAGTTATATACTAATAACTAAAGGGTGATTAGAAAATAAGGATGAGATAGAATGTCTTAGTAGTTTTTGATAAAAAATTCCTCCCAATTGAAAAGATCTAGGTATATTTTTCTTATAAAATAGGTAACAGCACTATTAGAGACCTGTCCTAGATTTCAAATCCTCTATTAATGTTACGTCATTGCCTATGTATACTTCATTAAATCTAAGATCTTTAAATGAAACAAATGTTATTATCCAATTGACTAAGCAAAATAATGCATACTCTGATATAGTGTTTGAGAATGTTCTTATATAGATTAATAAGTAGGTATTCCTAGTTGACTTTATATTATTGATAAGAATGATGATTATTCTTCTAACTTGACAAATTTTTTAAAGAAGACCATTTTTAAATATAGCTAATTGTTTGTTTCTACACGTGCATGACATAACTATAGGTAGCATAAGCAAGTACAAGCCAATCCTATGAGGACTGTTGCTCAACTAACCATTATTCACAAAATTAAAAAGCTAGAATAATGATTAGAGATGATTTAATAAGAAAATAACAAACCTAAACACTAAGTTGAAACAATGATTAAAAATATATCAATTAAAGAAATAACTATATTTAGGCTAGGTTTCTCCTTATACTTTCTTATATTCAAATTTCCTTTAGTTTAATGAATACCTTTAGATTCTTAGACAAGTAAAAGTTCCTAACTCAGATCATATTATCCCTCGACACATACAACCCCTATTTAGCGGTTAATCAAAAGTGAACGAATTTTCCTTTGTTGCTAACCAGAAGATAAATGGAATTTTTGGAGAAAGATACTTACTCTAAACAAGTTTAAACCAATTGGATCTAACCTAAACATATCTCTACAAGTTTTATTAGTCAATCTACTTAAAGAGTTCCTCATCCATATGGCCACATCTTCCTTATTGAGATTAGGTAGGTATGATGGAAACTACCAAAAAAAGGTTCCATTGCTCCTACTATTGTAGAACCAATTGCTTCCATTGATTAAAGAATTGAGCATAACATCAATTGGATAAAACAATCTCAAACCTGATTATTTGGGGAGCAGTAGAGGACCTATAACACTCCAATTATTAAACCATAACAAGGTTTTTTTCCCCTTCCTAATCATGATTCTAGTTAAGAGTTACAGGCTATCCATTACTTTTTATATTTATAGCTAGCTCTTAAGGTAAATCTTACCTAGCCTTGAGTGTCCATAAGTTCTTATCCCTAAAGTAGTGTTTATGGATCCATTTGCCCACAATGATTGCTTATCGTTGATGATTCTTAATACACTCTTTGCTATTAATATCTTATTCACTGCCTGAATAAATTGAATTCCTAACCCTCCTACATTCTTTGGAAAATAAATATTCTCCCAACATGTCTTACCATGATGTTTCTTATTTTTATCACCTATCTAAATGAAGTTTCTAAATAAATTTTCAATATCTTTGCATGCTTCTTTGGAATAATAATATGGAATAAACAATATATAAGTTTTTAAGTATAGAGATAATTAATTTTAATTTACATAGATAAGACAGATGCTTATAACTCCGATTCCCAGTTCTTCTTCTTATCATATCAAAAAGAGGCCAACAATCTAAATAGGTTATCCCCTTTAAGGTAATTGATATACCTATGTATGTAAAAGGAGGGATTTGAGTGTTAGACGTGAAATTCTTATAAGCTCCTAAGAAGAATGTATAGCATCACTTGAAACCATCAGGTAGCTTTTCTCCCTATTGATGCACAACCTTAGAAGCTTGTTGAATTCCTCGAGGGAATTTGATTGATGGATAATTAAGCATATTTTTACCCATATTTGATGTATTTTGGTTGATATGTTGATACATAATTTGCTCCAATTATGTATACAGATTATAATTGCATTTATGGACTTAAAGGAGAAGAATTTGGATGAAAACATGGCAACATCCTTTATGTTCATCTTATGTTATGTTTTTGTCTGAATTCTTCTCCTGTAAGTCTGTGAAGGTCGTTGTAATATATATGCACAATTGTGCATTTACCCATGTATATCTCCCATGTCGTGCAGTTTTGCGATATTAAGAGAATTTGGTTATGAAAACAACCATGCACAAAACCATACATTTGCCAATACCTTAAAATTCAATATAAAAGACACTTTTTAGAGGCAATTGAGGGGGAAACTTTGGGTGTGATTGTAAGCTAGAGGAGTAGGAACGTAAAGATCTTATTCATGAATCCATTGGAATACAAGAACAGACCTCCACATTGCAAGAATATTCGACAGAAGACAATCTGGGAGATTTATAATTATGATTCTATTATTTTCAATTCATCTTTATATTTATGTATGTTTAATTTTGTACTTGCCAACGTTTAACTAAATATTTAGGTTAGATAAACCCTATTTTGATACGCTAACATGTGTTGACTCTTTTATTAATTCAGTTGATTGACTGATCTGTTACGATTCAATTACTTGTTTTATTTATATTTTAATAGTCCGAAATATTAGATTATAATCTAATTTCATACGAGAGATTAAGAAATCCTATTGATGAATAGATATACGGTAATTGGAAAAGGTTGATTGCAACCTTAGAGATAGAATGACATAAATCTTCTAGACTAGGGTCAAACCTAATAGATGGACTTATAAAATGATAAAGCAATCCTATAAACTTTAACTTGAGTAATTCAGTTGGAAACCTTAGATTAGTTGTTAGTAAACTCAAGATCGGATATTTTCATATCATAGGAGTCTCCACGGTCCAATAAATCAACAAAACAATTGTATAATAAAAGATCAATCTGTTAAAGGTTTAGGGGGATTCAAAACCTAAATACTAATTATTAATTTTGGTAATTTACTAAGTGCTTTGATAATTCTCCACTTTAATTGTGCTACCCATTTATTTTCTTTGCTTAATTTTACTTTCTTAATTCAAAAATCACAATCCATTCGTAGATTAGATAATAGAATAATAGTAACTACTAGTACTCATTATCCTCGTGGAATTGACTTGTACTTGTCGGTACTAGCTACAGCTACTCCATACACTTACAGTTATTATAATATTAACTACTCAGAAAAATTCAATTGACTTTTTGGTGTCGTTGTCAGGGATTGTGATATTAGGAAATCTTTATTTTATTACTCTAGCCATTTTTCTTTATTTTATTTGGTTTATTTTTGTTTATATTTTCTTTCATTTAATTGAGATTTTGTATTTATTTCTTATTATATTTTATTGAAATTGTGGTTTATTCATTTAATTATCTTTTAAACTTCTTTACTTGATCTTAAGTTTGTGGGTTATTGTAGGATTTAAAATTCATTATCATAGCCACAACTCATAATAGAAGGATAGAACAGACAATACGTTTATGGGATCCAAAATGTGCCTTTGCAATACATATCGTCTTCTTATAGGAGAGAGAGGTGTTCTCACATGTTTCTAGAAAGTCAATTGATATCTAAGCTATGTCGCCATATTGGTGGGAGTTATCACTATAATCATGAATGTCGGACACCATCATATAAATGGGAGCAACTGAGCATGTATAACCAACCTTAAGGTGCACTATAAAAGATAACTATAATTCATAATGGATTAACTCTTATGCCTATTGATGGGATGATGATGCCCTAGTTAGACATTTATAGTACCGAGCATCTCCAATTAACGAGCCAACCTTGGAAGATATGATGACTGATTTCAATTAAGAATCATTGATGAGGCATCAAGACATAGATGCTCGTATACACAACTAGTGAATCAGAGGAACCAGCTAGCAGAGATTCTATCTGAAGTACTGTAAGGGAGTTTGCCTAGTACTACTGAAGCAAATCCTAAAAAACATGAAATGGCAATCGCCTTAGGAATAGAAACGAACTACTAAAAGAAGAAGAAGAAAAAGTAAAAGGAAATGTTACAAATAACATAATGGAATACCTGACCGAACTTAAAGCTAACCTACACAAATTCAAAGAAAGAGTTTTTTCACTTGAATGTCTTAATTATAATGTAAAATAAAATTTGAACCTATTAATGCAACAAAGTGAAGAAAAGATGATGATTGGCTTCATGGATGAAGAGACATTCCAAGAAGAGCTTCCTAAAGAAACCTCCATACAAAAAAGGAAAGTAGAGGAGTGGCAAAAGGTAATTGAAGAAGATGGTTTAGAAACTTTTTTCTATGCAAAAGAAGAAGAGTGGATACAGGTAGGTAGGGAAAAACTGGTAGAGGAACCAAATAAGGAAACTATTGATAAAGTGTTGTTAGTGACCTTCTAAAACAAACTATTTGAGCCAATCGACAATACAAAGAGTTTTGCTATTCCTTATGTTATTAATAGTTTTTCATTAAAATGGGCATTACTACAATCAACTGGTTTTACTAACTTATTTAATTATGCCCTTATTATTATCTTACAATAGGTGGTTTACTTACAGACTATGAAACCTTTATGCAAAGAAACGGATGGAAGCAAGCCACTCATTATTGATTCCGGATGAAGTTCAACATAAAGGGTACGCTGAGCTAATGATATTAAACAAGCTCGACATGGGAGGTAACTCATGAATTAGGATAAGTTTCAGTTTTATTTCATTTTGATTTTATTTCGTCTGTTAGTCTAGGATTTTATTTCATGTTATTTTATGTTATCTCTATTTCTTTGCTCTTTTCATCCTTTTTTTCTATATTGTGCATGGATTTAGTTCACTATTGGATGGATCTGAAATCAAGAAAACATCACAATAAGGAAAGTACCAAAAAAACTCTCTCACTTTTACCTTTACTTGTATTTTGTACATTAGGGATAATGTACAATTTTAAGTGTAGGGATGAGTTTAATGAATTTTTAGTGATTTTTTCAATCTTATTAATTTTATGATTTTTTAAAGCTTACTATAATTTTGATTATGAATCTTATTAACTGATATTTTGAATTGGTTGAACTATGTCCATAAATACTATGTTTCATTGTTGAATATTGATTGAATTGGTATGCAAAACAACGATGGTTAGAAAAAAATTAGTTTTCTAAGTCATATTTTGAGTAACCATTGAGATGATCAAGTTGAATGATATTGCATATTATTTACACACATAATACCCATCTTTTTTGTGAGCTTTTGATCTTAAAAGAGCAAAATATTTTAAAATTTTTAAGCTCTTGTTATTTTTTTCATGTTTGTTTTCAATGTGTAGTAGGATTATTCTAGAACTTGCTTTTATTATACATATTGAGACCATATTTGTTAAATTAAAAACATTGACATGAAGAAGGCACTTATATTAAGCAATATGTTTAAGCCTATTTCTTTGAAAATTACCACACCCTTAAATTTACCTTTCAGAATAACCTAGTTGAGCCTTAGCCACTTTCATTGATTTAACCAGTTGTTTACTTAAAATTTTTGAAAGGTCCAGTATGTTTATTATTATGGTACAAAATATTGTGATTTAAAAAAAACAAAAAAAAGTGGAGCAAAATCATGAATAAGCTTGTGGTACCAATAAAGTTGCATTGAAAGGACTTATTTGTGTCTACAAACAAGTCATGGAATGTATTTTGTAGTAAATTTCCTTCAATTTAACCTCTTTTATTTTCCCAATCATACCATACCTCAACCCCAAACGTGATTTTATTGCATGTTTATCGTAAGAGTTCTACAATACATTGATTGAGAGTTTTGATACTTTTTACCCTAAACACTTGAGTGCCTTGAGTGAAATCTTTGCGAGGGTGTAAAGATATATGCTTTTGAAATACAATACAATTGTTGATATGATCACTATTAATATTACTTAGGAAGTTAATTTTAGGATAACTTGAATGTAATTGTATATTAATTTGATTCAATATGATATGATGATTTATAGTATGAATGGATAGATTAAGATTAATGATGGATTGATGTTATATATTTATAATTTTGATTATAGTTTGTTTGAGGACAAGAAAAAACTTAAGTGTGGGAATATTTCATAAATGAATAATTGAGCATATTTTTACCCCATATTTGATGTATTTTGCTTGCTATTTTATACCTTCTTGTATATTTGATACTTAATTAGCTCTAAGTGTGTATATAGATTATAATTACCTTTATGGACTTAAAGGAGAATAATTCAGAAAAAAAATGGCATAAAATGAAGATTTGATGTAAAGTCATGCAACTACCAGTGTGTGTCTCCCAGACTGTGCAGTTTCACGATATTTAGAGAATTTGGTTATGCATGATTTGATGCACGATCGTGTATAAGATCATACATCTACCAAAACCCTATAATTCAATATAAAAGACACTATTTGGAGGTAATTGAGGGAGGAATACAAAAGGAGATGTTCTAAACTTCTTATAGGTGACTTTAGGTGTGATTGTAAGCAAGAGGAGTAAAAAACACGGAGATTTTATCAACGAATCCATTGGAATACAATATTAGACTTCTATATCTCAAGAATATCAATAGAAGACAATCAGGGAGGTTTAGAATTATGATTCTGTTGTTTTCAATTCATCTTTCTATTTATGTATGTTTGATTTCATATTTTCCAATGTGTAACTAAATATTTCATTAGTATTTAGGTTAGATGAACCCTTTTTTGATACCTTAATATATGTTGACACTTTTATTAATGCAATTGAGTCATTGATTTGTTGCAATCCAATTACTTGTTTTATTTATGTTCTAATAGTCTAGAATATTATATCATAATCTAATTTCATATGTAGAAATTAATAAATCCTATTGATGAATAGATCTACAGTAATTGGAAAAAGTTGATTGCAACCCTAAAGATAGGATAACATAAATCTTCTGGATTGTGGTCAAACCTAATAGAAGGACTCATAAAACGATAAAGCAATTGTGTAAACTTTAACCTTTGTAATTCGATAGGAAACCTTAGGATTAGTTGTTAGCGAACTCAAGGTCAGCTATTATCATAAGATAGGAGTCTCCACGATTCAATAAATCAACAAAATAATTATATAATAAAAGATCAATTTGTTAAAGGTTTAGGGGGATTAGAAACTTAGATACTAATTATTGCTTTCAGAAATTAATTAAGTGCTTTCGTAATTCTCTACTTTAATAGTGCTACCCATTTATTTTCTTTGCTTAATTTTACTTTCTTAAATTCAAAAACCACAATCCAGTCGTAGATTATATAATAGAATAACAATAACTAGTAGTACTCGTTGTCCTCGTAGGATCGAGTCGTACTTACCGATACTAGTTATAATTATATCATCTACTTACTGTTATTACAATATTAACTACTTAGAAGGTGATGCTAACACCAAGTTCTTCCATAATCTATTAGAGAGAGTGTCTGTTAAGAAACGAATGACCTTTTAATTAAGCCTATCTTTGAGCAAAAAATCAAGCACTTTGTTTAGATTCTAAAGTGCGTGGACTTGGATATAGTGCACTCTTTTTCTAAGATACTTGGAGCACCATAGGAAGATTTTTTATAAAAACTATCCAAGAATTCTTCTCCACCATAAGGATGCTTTAATAATTGAATAGAACCTAATTTTGTCTAATTCAAAATGCTTAAACCCTTGTTCAATGATGGATTTTCACCCAATATCTTATTATAATACTGCATACAAGGTTATCTCCAAAATCATTGTAGGTAGACTCAATGATCCACTTAAGATTTGATTAATCAAGCATAATCTTTCATAGCTGGGAGGTCAATCAGTGGCAACATAATGTTAGTCTAGGAATAAATTAAAGATTATACAATAAGAAGGCATAAAAAGAGTTGTGCACTAAAGATTTATTACTTTACTACTTTTGAAATCATCAAATAGGATTTCGTCATTAAATTCCTACAAGCTTTTGGTTATCTAGATTAATTTTTGTATTAAATGAAAGAATGCATTTCTTTAGTCTTATTCAACTCATTAATCAATGGCAATCAACGAATATATTTAGAAATTCCAAGGGTGTAAGATAAGGGGTCCACTTTCCCTCTATCTATTTACCATAGCAATTAAAGCCTTATCTAGGTTAATCCAATGCCTCATTTATGACAATAATATATTTGTCGTCTATCATCATAAATGCAAAGGACTGAAGATTAGCCACTTAGCTATTGCAGATGACTTAATGATATGTTATGGTGTTGATACATATACTTTAAATATCATTATGAGAATTGTAAAGGAGTTCTCTAAAATATTAGGACTTAATATTATCTATATGAAGAGCAACAACTATATATCATCTAACTCAAAAAACAAAAGATTTAAATAGAATCATTAGATTACAAATTCATTAACCTCCACTTAAATACCTTGGAGTCCTAATCACCATTTATAAGCCAAAGTATTTTAATTACATCCCTCAATTGGAATCATTTAAGTCTAGAATTAAGTTTTTGAAATGAATCAATGGACCAGCCAAAACAGATGGGGCCTTCCCTTGCCCTAAGCTGGGGCTCAATTGGATGGCGAATAGGATGACTTGGAATGTGAATTCTACTTTGATGGGAGATAGAGATAGGCCTTTGGCCAAGGAAGGTGGACAATTCTAAAAGGGCAAAATTGACAAAGGATGAATTATGTTTACCTAAATAAGAAGGGGGTTAGGATTAGTAACTATACAGATTATACAAAAGGTCCTTTTCGCAATGAGAGTGTGGAGACTTTTCAATGATATGGAAACACTTTCATCCAAGTGGATCAATGAATACTATTTAAAATACTTAAGTTTTTGGGTTAAGTACTAGTAGGGAACAATCATGGATCCTGGTTCATATTTTTAAGAATGAGATAATTGATTTATCACTTATTCAAATATCAAGTGAAGAATGGGAAAAGGACTTAGTTTTGGTTTGGAAACTAGAAAAAATTAAATCCTCTACACATGAGAATTAAGATAAATCACTAGGATTTTATTAAAGGCCAAGTTCAATACCATCATTCAAAATGGTAAATGATGTTGCAACTTTAGCTGGTCCAACACTATTACAAACTTTCTACCTCAGTACTCTCCATCCTACAATGAAGATACAATTATTTGAAAGGGACATAGCCCTCCAAAATTCAATAAGTCTTCTTGTCTTCAAGTATTAATAGTATACTTAACCAAAACACCCTGGTTTAACCAAATTTAGACCAAAAATCGTTCCTCTAAAGCGTTTATAATCTACTGGTTAGTGATTAAACATAGACTTATAAGCAAGGATAAATGGATTGGAAATATTGACCCTAACTATTTATTGTATAAGGAATGACCTGAATCAAGGAGCCGTCTCTTCTTCCAATGTAGCTAGTCTCAAGTCATTTGGATAAAGTGCAATAATTAATGCATGTATCCTACTCAAAGAGAATGGAAACATATATTAGATTAGGTTATTAATCAATTTAATCAGTGAATAGGATGGAATCATTTTTAAAATAGCTTTACATGCTCCACCAATGTAATTAGGAGACAAAGGAACTTCAGGCTGCATAAAAGAAAAGGAGGTTTATAAACACATCCTAACTAATAAAATCATGAACTACAATAGAGAAGTCCTCTTAGCTCATGATGATCATCTAAATGTTAGTACCAAAATAATGAACTTATAGGATCTTTAGATTTCATCTTGTTTTAATAGTACCAGCTATGATTGAGTCAATATAATGTTGTAAAAGCTCTACTTGAGATAATAATTTTTTTTTTATTTTAAGAACTTAATTACATATGTACCTTTTACTTATCAATAAAATACCGATTACTTATATATATATAGAAAAGAAAATTTTTATCTTTTTTAAAAAATTAAAGAATCGGATTGATAAATATAAAGTGAAATACAAAGTTTAGAAAAGACAAGTAACAAACCCATATGATGAAGATAACTTTAGCTTCTAAGTAAACAAGACTTACTCCACTTGATTTACATATGGTTCATAGTATTTGAGTAGCATTTGGAGATTTTTTTGTTATAGTCTAGCTACTAGTGGATTAGAATCAATCTTACAATATCAGCGACCACCTGGTGACCAAGGTTTGACTACAATTTTTATGTAATCCATGTGTAATTCATTGTGGCTTAGTGCTATAAAATAGGTTTTATAAGACGGTATTTTCTTAAAGAGCAGTCCTTTTGAATATTCTTCTATTCCTTTTAGTGTATAGGGAATATAATACATTTTCAAGATGTTATTTTCTATAATATGAGCTCCTCCCTCTTTATACCAAGTATTTTAAAGAAATAGTTATCTATATTTGCTATGTTGTTTTGTGAGCACTCCTATTGTAAAATTCCTAAACTTGTTTTGAAATTAAATGGGTTTATCTATATTTGAAAGAAAAAGGTGATCTTTTTTCCAACTTCCATAATTCATAAAACACATTTTAGAGATATGGAGTAAGTTCTTCAATCGATCAAAGGTTCTTAGTCTATTCTTGAAGGCTAACCAATAAGTAAAAGAAAGCCATATAATTAGGTTACTGGAATAGCACTAGGTGACAACAATTAGGTTTTTAGGCTATGTTCTTGAGAAGATTTTTACAAGATAGTTGGAGAATATACCAAAGGATTGCTTTTCTTTTTTCCAAATTGTTGCATCCTCTTGATTTAGGTTGAGATTATAGCTAAAATCTACTTGATAAGACAAGATTTATGAACCTGATTCAAGTATGTCTAAGAATTCCTCAAAACATATCCCATTAATGCATTGTTTGGTATTAAATTCTTTTAAGGAGATAGCTTAGAGATTGTACCCAAGATTCCCATTATTAACCATTTGTCATGTTAGAGAAAGGATGATTTCTCATTACTTATTTTAGTGAGGAATTTTAGCCTTACACTTTCCCTTAAGTTTAGGATGTGTACTAAGGTCTATGAGTTGTTATGTTTTAGTTGGATACTTTAAAAGCTTTCCTTCTTTAAGTGATATGCATGAATTCATTTGACCCATAAAGCTAACTAGCCTCCAAATCCTTTTAATAAAGAGAGTTTTGTTGGTGATTTTTATTATAATAACTCTAAGTCATCCTTTTTTGCTTAGGCAGACATAGCTCAAACCATTTTACATTTGTTAGAGCAAGTTTAGAAGTACCTCTAACCTATAAGAATTGTCTCAAATATTTTTTCAATAGTTTGAAAACATTATTAGATATCAATAAATGGGTAGGCTAATATATATTTAAGTTGTTAATCATTGAGTTTATTAATTAAATTCTACCAGTAAAGGATAAGTTCCTAATGCTCTATTTACAAGTCCTTTTTTGAACCTTTTTTTATCAATGGATAAAACTTAGCATAAGTTATCCTTTTAGAGGATATTGGGTTTCTTAGATAAGTTGTTGGAGGCTTACTCAATTTCAAACCAATAATGGAGCAGATCAAGTTTGACATTTCTAATGCACCCAATTAGACAATTAATTTTTTTTCCCTATTTGTAAAGATACTTGAGATTACTTTGAATGAATTCAAGGTAGCTATAAGGATTTTGACTAAATAGGTTTTGCTTTTAAAGAACAGGATAAGGTCGTCTTTAAAAGTGAGGCGAATAATTCCCAATCTTTTACATTTAGAGTGATATTTAAATTTGTTATCTTGGAAAATAATTTGCTTGATGAGTCTAGATAGAATCTCCATTCCCAGAATGAAGAGATAAGGAGAAAAAGGTCCCCTTGTCTGAGACCCCTAACACTCTTTATCATGTTAGTTGGCCCACCATTGATACTGATGCAATAGCAAATAATAGATAAGCATTGTTTAATCCAGTTTATAAACATATCAAGGAAACTAAAAACGTTTGAAGTATTTAACCTAAAATCCCAATCAATGGTATTAAAAGCTTTATTAAAATCAATTTTAATAGCATAATCTTTCCTTAATTATTTTCTATTCTAATTTTTAAAGAGCTCCTAAGCAAGAAAAATATTATCTTTATTTGTCTCCCCTTTAAGAAGGTCCTTTAAATGACATTAATATAATGAGCTAAGCCAAGTTTGAACCCATCCGAAATGAGTTTGGAAATGATATTATAAATAGTGTTGTTATAAGAAATAGGTTAGAATCCCTTTAAGGTTTTATGATTTTACTTTAAAAATTAAGCAAACCAAGGTTTTGTTGAGCTCTTTTAATATTTTACCATGTTTGAAATACTCCAACACCACATCTACTACTAAGTCTTTGATCCAAGGCCAAGTTTTTTGGAAAAAAAATGCATTAAGTCCATCAAGACCTAGATCTTTATGGGGATGAAAATTAAATAATAATCTATCCACAGTAAAAGCATTGAAAAGTTTGGTTAAGTACTGTATTTCTTGTGAGTATAATTATTCCATGTTGATGTATTTAAAAAGACTCACTAAAGAGTTGGTAACATTACTGGACCCATATACAGTACCTAAAAGCTTCTTGTTTCAACTTAGATTTAGCCTTAATTGTTATGTCATTAGTTGTTATTAGAGAAGAAATCATAACCATATTCTTTTAAGGTAGGATTGACTTAAAGAAGAAGTTGTAGTTTCTATCCCTATCTTTGAGACATAGCATTTAAAATCTTTGCTAAAGTAAGGAGTAATTAGAATCTATAACTTGGTTATGCAATTTTAAAGCATCCTTTCTTGATCTTGTAGTAGGGGATCAATTGGATTTAAAGATAATAGATTTGAAATCTTTTCTTTAGTCTTAATAACTTCATGTTAAGATCCTTGAAGATTACTCCTTGAAAGACCTCTAAATTAGCTTGGAATTTATTAAAGCATAATAGAAAATGATACCACTTTAAAATGCTTAAATTTTGAATAAAAATAGGAGTTTGCTTTGAGAAGCGTGGATTTAGGAGTGAGGCCTTAATGTTTGGGAATTCCATTAGCCACTACACATTTATCAAGGCTCTATCCATCTTTTTTCTCAACCTCGATCTACCATTTTTCTTATTTGAGCAAGTGAAGTTCCCCTTTATGTTTGGGTCTGTGACATAGATATTAGCTATACAATTCTTGAGATCCTCTATATAAATATTTAAGTAAGCATTGCCTTTTACTTTTAACAGGAATAAATTAATGTTAAAGTTGCCTAAAATTATCTGGGGGATGAGGATAATAGAGTTAATGTCCCTCAATTTTTTCCAAAAGGGTTGTTTTTAGAAATTATGATTAAATGCATATATAAATGTAATATAAAAGCTAATATTTTTAGGCTTCATTTTGATCAAAAAATGGATGAAATATTGTTCATTATAGTACTTTTCATTTTGTATAGACTACTGTTCAATTTCTTCATCTTCGTTCTGCTTTTTAGATCTCTTTGAAACTTCACACACCCTACTTCTTCTGTTATTTCCATCTTCTACATCTCTTTCCTTTTTCTCCCATTCTTGCCAAATTTCTTCTCCTACCTCACCTTTTCTGCACCCCTTTGTCCAAACTTATTCTTATACTTGCTTCTTCCTTAGCATCACAAACACCTTAATTTATTTCCTTTCACCCATCCTTAACATTAGCCTCTTTTAGTTACCCTATAAGTCCTTCACTCAACTTTATCTAACAGTCTTTACCTTCCCTCCACACACAATAGCAACTTCCTGCCTTTAGTTTCAAATTCTCCAACACCAACAACATCATCTTCCCTAGTTGAACCCTCACTCAATCCTCAATTCCCTATAACCTCCAAAAGCTTCTGGGTCCAAGTTATTGAAGACTCTACCCCTGGGCTAAAGCTGAGCTATTATCTCCGTTATAATTCATCTTAAACCAGAATTGTGTCACCTCCCTTGGATGTTCTTCAAACAGGAGTTAGCAAGTGGAACACTACATTGCTAGGCTTTTTCTTTGACAAAAGGGTTGTTTCCCCTATCATAAAGTAACAGGAAATTAACAACTGAAGACCTATGAGGCTGCAAGACATAGCCATTAATGCAGATGATATATTCCTGTTTAAATTTTCCAACCAAGATGATGCAAAGAAAGTTCTCCAAGCAAGTCCTTGGTATGTGCATATCAAAACTATATTTTTGTAAATTTGGAGAACTAGTTTGAGAATGGAATATATTAAGCAAGAGGACATTCCACTATGGATATGTATTCATAGAGTTCCACTACATATTGATACACTTCTAGATTAAACCACATTGCAAGCTTTATTGAAAGATCAATATGTATGGATCAAGCTATAACTGAGGGTAAAAGAATCATGTTTATAAGAATCTATCTATTACTATCCTCCATATTTGACTTACTTAAGAGCATACCCATCATTTGACTAGATGCAAGCTTGGAACCATATGAAAAATTTTGTCAAAGTATCCTAGGCTTGGAAGCCACAAATCAACACAAATAGAATCTAGAAACCTACTAGGAGAACATTCAATACTAGAGAGTATCTGACGTTATAAGAATTCAAAAGAATAAGGATAATGTACCAAAGCAAGGTGATGATGGTAATGCTAGTGGTGAAAATATGAATGCCCTAACTATAAAAGTTATTGTTGGTGATGATATTGGAGAAAATCCTACTGCTAGTGATCCTAACAATCCTCAAAATCCCTTTTAGCAGTATTGATAAGGTGATGGATACTGCCAATGTTGGTTTTGTACTACATTTTCATTTCTTGTCTAATCATATGTAACTTCCTTGTGAATATATACTACTTAGCTCCTTTAATGTTAGATCTCATAGCATTCTAGATTCCTGCTTTCATACAAGCTAAATCTAAGGGGAAATTGTTATACTTAAATGGAAATTTGAAGCTTGTAGATTCTATCAATGTTAATATGTTATCATCTGATAAACAATTTCTTAAGTACTTGGAGAAGCAACTTAGGAAAGTAGACATCCAGCTTAAATTTGCAACACTTATATCAAGCTTCTTTCTAAATAGTAGCTAACCTATTTGCTTGTTGTTCCATGTAAAGAAACAACCTTCGAGGGAATGTCAGTAAACTGAGCTTCATCCAAGCATTTACCAGGTTTAGTACATAGGCTACACACCAATCTCAAGCCTTCAACTTCTTCTATCTTTAAAATGGAGTTGAAATCTCCATACAACATCCAAAGTAAGCTAATAGAAGCTACAATATCATTAATTTGATTCCATAAGAAGTATCTGTGGTATACAGTATTGTGTACATATATGAAAGAGAGACACAAATGTTGAATGAAAGACATCTTAAGTACTTGAAGATGGACCAACAATTATGAAATGATAGATGAATGAACAGTAACAACATTATAATCATATATTACAACCACTCTACTATTAGGATGACAACTATAATTAGAGATTATTTGCTAATGTAATGAAAAGTAATCCAGTATATTGCAATGCTCCTTTCTCATTCTAATTTCCAAAATACCTGCAATAGTCACTTTATTTTGCAATATCGTATCTTTGACCATAAACTTCTTGTTGGGAACATTAGCTTCCCTTGTATTCTAAGTAAGTATAATCATATGACGTTCTCCCCTTCGGAAAGTTTCTTCTTCATGTTGGATCTTTTTCTAAGTTTCAAATTATTGATCCTTCTGCATTTGTTTTCTAACTTGCTCATTAGGTGTCCCAATAGAATTCCTCTCTGTATTGTCCAATGTCTCCTTAATGGACATTTGTGATCATCTAGATGTTCATTCCCTTGTGCACTTTATTTCCTATCTTGCTTGTAAGCTTACCTAATGTGACAGGAGAATCTAATACAATGTCTTCATTACGTTCATTTTGCAAATGATCATTATGTTCATTCTACATATGTTCATTAGGTTCATCCTGCAAATGTTCGTTCTGTTCATCTTGCATATTGTTCAAGTTCATCAACTCCTAGTAATTACCTGTCTTAAAAACTCTCCCTATTGGTTTATATGTTTGTTTCTTATTAAGATGAGGTTTCCATATATATTTAACATTCAGATGATCAAATCTTTATTGAGTTTAATGAATGGGATAGTTTCATCAACTCCTAGTAATTACCTATCTTATAAACTCTCCCTGTTGGTCTATATGTTTGTTTCTTATTAAGTTGAGGTTTCCACATATATTTAATCTTCAGATGATCAAATATTTATAGAGTCTGATGAATGGGATAGATTTAAGTAAATCTTATAATGAACTGACCATAATATAAACTCTAGCAAAGTTAATTCTTTTTGTTTCTATTGTACTAATCTAATGTAATTGGTCTCCTAATAAAGCTTACAAGATGGCTAAGTCCACAAGTGATCTAGTATTCAAGTGGGACCTTATGTAAACATATCCAGATGAGAATATTCTTCTGCTTGAGATCATCTAGCTTAATTTCAAGTCTCCACAACTACAATAAAAGTGGTTTGTTTTGGATATGTCACGGTCCAGACACTATCTTAGCTTCCTCTAAGCTTGAGAATCTTAACAAAAAAGACATCCTCATTGTTCAACAGGACACTAAGTAATCCATCTGTTTCCATTTGTTTAAGGCACGTTGTCTCATAACTTGAAATGCCATTCTCTTATCAATAAAGAAGCCAAGTAAAGTGGTTATCCATTTCTCAACTGCTGCCTTTAATATCTCCAAAGGTGGTGAAACAATTTGTTTCTCAGTTGTTTCATTAGGAGGAAAATACACTAGCTTCTCTCATGTTTTGAATCTCCCACCACCCGAGTCCAAGTTTTTTCGAATAGGAACAGTGTTAAATTTTGTCGAAGGAGGGAGGTGGAGGTAAGAGGTTCAACAGTAGGGGCCTTAGGGAATTGAGAGTCCATAGGTAGAAGATATTGTCTATAGGGTAAAAGCTATTCAAGTCGGTTAAGAAGTGTGTCTAGGTAAAATAAGTAGAATAAGGTAGGATAATGCAGCAGGAAGATACTGAGTGGTTAAGTAGAGACCAGAGAATGATGAAGAGAGTATACTAACAGAAGTCAAAGTAACCGTGGGGGAGGGTGGTGTAATAAAAGAAAGTAGACAATGAGCAAGAATAGCAATGGATGAAGATGAGAGATGAGATTGGGAGCTACAAAAGCAAAATCTAGGAATCTTGGTAATGAAGAAGAAAAAGAAGTGCATATTGTTTATACGAGAGAATTATGCTCTAATAGTTCCCTTATTTACCTATTCTTTGAATAAAACTTCCAAGTACATCTTTTCATTATAAATTTGAAGAAAATCCCACAGTTAAAATAATAAAATTTTTATGTGGTCTAAAACAATGATAGATTTAAGTAGCTTCTTAATGGATAAAGCGGATTTTTCTTATTTCTCAGTTAGACTCTAGAACATAACATCCAATTTAGGACTTACAAAGTTCTTATTCCTTTAAGTTTTTCAACATTGTTTTAATAAGATAAGTGATTGTTCTATCAATCATACATCTTTTATACTTTGTTTCGTGTCAAATTAGTTGACTTATATCTCAAAATTTTGATCAAATGATGTAAAGAATGTTAGGGAAAGAATGATGAAATTTGAAGTGTCAATAACCCATCCACTCTAATGTTTGACACATTTACTCAATCATAAATTCCCTAAATGTTTATTGATCTCACTCTAAGTTAAAAAGAAATATTATTGAATCATGAATTTCATGTCTAGATCACAACTCATACTTCTTACTTTTTCCATTATTTACTAGCTTTTATGTAATCTTTACCTCTTCGCATTAATGCATCAGATTAATAATGTTAGCGTTGTGCTAACTATACATCCTTCATCAACTAGGGATGACAATTGTTGACCCATAGGCCTAAATTTAGTTATTTTCGGTAGGCCAACCAATGGGTTAGGTTCAGACCTATACTAACCCGAAACTCAATTATTCTAAGTAAAACAATATCGTTTTACTTATAAAAGTTGAGCTTCTAGTAGGCATGGGCCTGGGCAGGTCAAGCCCGAATCCAATTTTAAAAAATAGGTTATTCTATTTTCTTAATTTTAAAAAATTTGACGGAGGCCAGCTCATTGTCATCCCTATCATCAACTACTTAGCCATTTGAGAACTCAATTTCATGTGTACCTTTTATCTGTCAATAAAACACAAATTATTTATATACACAAAAAAGAAAACTTGTATTGAAAATAGTTATGCAAATTCAAATGTCCAAAATAGTTTAAACTTTTAAACTTTCAATATTTCACTAAATTTGATGAACTTTTCTCTTTATTATATGATTTATTCTTATTATTTTAAAATAGAATTTTATTTTGTAGACTATAATCTAAAAACTTTTTCGTTAAATTTTTTTTACCTAATAATTTTAATATCCTCTCTACCATGTATTTATTATAATTTTCACAAATACATGTGTGAGTGTGTGAGTGTATA
>JAOSBO010221920.1:0-14966 GCA_027563915.1 Erythroxylum rotundifolium | reverse complement strand
GAACCAAATTTTGATTATGTCCTTAAGAGTCTTGAAATTTGGCTTGAAGTAGAGAATTGTGTTCAGTCAAGGTATGAGAACAGTCTGTAATATTTTGACTATAACGTGCATGATACTGAACCAAAATGCATGAATTTGATGTCCTTATAAACTTAAGACATATACGAACATTTTATTAGAAGCAAGTGTTCCATAAAAACCTCATTGTCTAGGTCAAAATGGTCATACAAATCTCACCTAAAAATCTGTCAAGAGAAAAACTGGAAAAACTACAAGAATACTACAAAATTGTTTCTGCGATGCCACGATCGTGGGTAGTGATTTTTCATGGTAATATGGTAATTATGCAATGGTTAAACCAATTAAGGATGAGGTATATAATTATGATGTTTTTTGTCTTAATTGGGACTTGAAAAGGAACATATTGATATGGGAAAAGTTGGTTAAATGCGAGACAAATTTTGATTGATTTGGATGTTATAACTTTAAGGAAAAGCATGTTTGATGCCAATGCATCTAAATATGAAATGTTTAGAGTGTTAAATGAGGACATAACATAATGAATGAATTGGTTAATGCATTATGAATAAGACATAGTAAGGAAGGAGATTGGATTTCATGAATGATGAGATTGAGTTTGAAATGTTGAAGCAAATGAGCTGAAGATTAGAGATGTTAATGCAATAAATGGGTAGTGTAATTAACATGAAATCAAACTGCATTAGTGTGTATGAATTATGGGAAAATTGGTATGAAAGTGGAGTTGTGATATATGTTGAATTTGGATGAATGAAGGAAGAAAAATGCAGGGCAAGATAGTGGCTCTTATAGCATGATCGTGACCTAACAAAAATAGTTTCTATCAGGATCGTAACCTTTATAACATGATCATGGCTAGCCCCAAAATGTTTCTATCACAGTCGCAGCAAGGACACCATGATCATGGCCAAACTTATGGCAGTAAAGAGTTGTCTTTTGATTGTTATATGATCAAATCAATACTAGGGTGTTTGAGGTAATTGGACTCAAATGAGATCTTGAATGACTTGATGAGAAATGAGGTGATTAAAGTGAGTAAAGTGCTTTAGATATTAAAGAACGATTGAAAGATGTTAATTGATTATGAGATGTGAATAAAGGAAATATACTCGGGATTGTCAATATGAGCATGCATTATACATTACACATATACAAATGTGTATAATTAAAGGTTTATGTGATTGTGCAATTAATAATGTGTGAGCAATATGTGTATCGTATAATGTTGATATACAGGATAGAACACCAACATTTAGTCGTTTCTGGATCATGGAAGCAAACGCTAATATGGAGCGTACTATGAGTCGACCTAGATGGTCTCACTTTCCTTGTTTGTTTTGTTTTAAATTTTTGTATAGAATTACTATTGAATGTGATTGTGATTGATACAATTTTAGACATTAATAGTCAGAGGAGTTTGATAAATGTGAGAACATAGGAAGTGCTCATTGTATGTGAATTGGACTAAAATAAGGGTTCTCAACATTATTGTTGAATGCCGGACATCATTCTGATGAATATATGTAAATGTGAATGTGGAAAATTGAGCACTAGTGATTGTTTGATAATATGTGAATGTAGTGCATTTCATTACAGGAATGCATAAAAGATAAAGGCTGTTGTGACCTGAGTAAGCACCGAAAAAGAGGTTAAAGCTTAGAATGTGGTAGGAACCTCCAGCTCACTATGTAAAATGAGTTATGTATCCCTAACGAATAAGGGACAGTTATCAATGATCCCGGTATCTACAATAGATACAGGACAGTTATAGTCACTTGGTCATAATAATAATAATTGAAAGTGAGTTTCATGAGCATTGCATATGCATTTGATATGTATGATTTGAATGGTAGAAATAAATATTTTGAATGATTTCTGAATATGAAATATGAATTAAGTGAATATAAAGTGTATATGATTGAAAATGTCAATTAGTGAAATGATGTGAACTACGTGATTACATAAATTGTATGTGTTATATGATTGAGTGAGCCATTGAGGATGGTTCACTCACTGAGTTCGTAAAACTCACCCCAATTTGCAATATATTTTTTAGGCTCAGAAGAGACACCCAATTAAATTAACTGTAGTCTAACCACTACTTTTGAGAAAGAGATAGAAGTCGGGATCGGTTGGCATCTACATATGTTTTTCTGTTATTTTTGTCTTAAAGAATGTATTCTGCAACTATTGTTCCTTTTTATGTGAAAAATTTTATTATGTAATGAATTTATGACTTAAAGTGTTTCAAAATTAAAGAGGGCCCAAATGATTACTGAAACTCTACAATGTGTATATCGTTGTGACAATTGTGATTGTAATTGGTACTGTTTATGATTAAAATGGGCTTTTTTATTATTAGTTTTCCAAAAAAACATTTGTAATGAGTTCTGTTTGACTGCACTAGCGCATCGCTTTCACAGGGTGTGTGTCTGAATATCCTCGAGATGTACAGATACGTGCTTGGTGGAAGTGGAGTGCTACAATCACACCCATGTCAAACATCATAATTAAATCCTTATTCCCACATACATTATCTTATCAATGGTATTAGATTTGCTCCTAACCACATTTAACAAAGAGATTAAATTCATCACCTCTTTTAAAGATTCTCCCTTTTATTTAACTATCATAGCATTTAACCTCTCCTTTGTACATTCTCTTGTAAAATATGGATTGTTACATAAGTAACAAGAATCTTTTTTCTTTTCCATCCTTGAAGCCATGATTCAGCTTGCCTTTTCCGTTAAAGTCTCCCTTCTTATAATCTTTTTTCTTTTGCACCTAGTTTTTCTTCTATTCAACTAAACCACTGCCTTTGGAAGAAGTAGAAAAGCTCACCTTAGTTTCCTCTATCACTTGAAAGTCGATCAAGGCATCAACAACTGCAATTACACTAACCATGTCCTTCACATTTTGCCTCCACAACTATATTCTAGCACATGGTTATAACATGGACAAAATGTTGGATAACTTTTCCTCGTCTAACATGTTATCAATATCAAGCATTAGAGAGCTAAAATATTTACTATATTCTCTTATTGATCCCTCTTATTTTAGTTTTGTCAAGGCATCTCTCAAAAGCTAAGAAGTGTTCATTAAAAGAAATTGATCATTTAGCTCCTTCATCTTCTCCAATGTGATGATAACAGTTTTACCTATGTTGCTTTTGTAAAAGGTCCTCATTCTCTACCAAAGCTTGGCATTCCTATCCAAATAAACAATCGTCATATTGACCTTCTCATCATCAAGCACCTTAGCAACCATAAAGTACTACTCCATATCCCATATAAAGTTCTCAAGCTCTTTCGCATATCATATTCCCCTTAAAACATTAGGTTCCCACACCTTTACAATGGTGCTTTCGACATGCCTAACATCCTGCATTAAAATGATATACCATAGGATTATGATCTTAAACTTAAAGTCCTCATGTGCCTTTATTAAGTTCGTAATTTGATGTTGCAACAGTTGGATTTGTGTCTCTAACTCTCGAACAAAGATAAGTAGGAAGTGAACTCTTATTCCCTTTTTCTACAAAATCAGTACCTCCACCATGGTGACATGATCAGTTAAATTTTTGCCTCTTGCTATGTCTAAATTTAGCTATGATACTAGTTGTTACAAAGGCCTTCTAGATAATAAATTTATATTAAAATTATGCTTACACCTTTTCTTGATAATCTTGCTTAGGTCCATTTAAGTAAGATTTAGTCTTCTCACGTGATCGCCAACTAATGAAATATGTTACCAAATGTCTCATGACCGTTATAGTGTTTAACTCTTACTCTAAATTAAGAGCAATAAGTAATTAAAGGCAATAATAAAGAACACAAGAGATACAAAAAAAGCCAACCTTTATTGCTTCCTCCAAAGTATACAAAGAAATGCTTTCTTTCAATGTAATAAGAAGCAAGGCTCAAATGAGCCATATATAAACACCTGTGGCTTGATGGCAAAATTACAAATCAGAATCTTAACTAAATTAAACTACCTAGATCAAATCTATCCTTATAAAATTATAACAAACTAACCAATTGGATAACATCTACATCCGTATAGGACTCTATTTGATTGGATACATTTATATCATAAATAAGAGATTACATTAAATTAGGAAATACATTAATATCTATGAAGATCTGTACTATCTTTGGATGATTCTCCCATATCATCTTTATCTTTTATAGTTGATGTATATCCCATATGATCTTATTTCTCATATTATCCAAGATATCCCTATGATCTCTATTTGTTGATGATGAGATATCGAAGCCAAATCTTTTCATTAACGAACTGAGATCACATAAGATATAAATTAGTTCTAAAAGATAAAGACAATGTGGGAGGATCATTTGAGGATAGTGGAGATCTTCTTAATATGGATGTATCTTTTCTAATTCAATGTAATCTCTTTTCATGTTACTTGTGATGTAACTATATCAAATCAAATATAATCCTATTTAGATGAGGGTGTTATTTAATTTGTTAGTGTGACATAATCTAATAAGGATATACGTGATCTATGCAATTTAGTTCAATTAGGATTTGATTTGTAACTTATCCATCAAGACATGGGTGCCTATAAATGAGCTTTGCTCCTAATCATATTGAGGGAAAGCATTATTTTCTATGTTCAGAGGGAAATAATAAAGTTTGACTTTTTTCAGTATCTCTTGCGTGCTTTATTGTTGCCTTTGATTACTTATTGCTTTCTTAGTATTCTGACTCTAGTGTGAAAGTTAAACATTATAAGGGTTATCAAAACTTTGAGAATAGGTTTTGTTGGTCGACAAGTACATCAGGATGGCTAAGTCTTGCTTAAATAGACCTAAGTGAGACTATTAAGCAAAGATACAAGTGTAACTTTGGTATAAGTTCATTGTTTAGAAGACCTTTGTAACATATAGTATCAAAGCTAAATTTTGATATAGTGGGAGGTAACATTTTAACTAAATGTGTCACTAGGATAGAGACATTTAATAGGTCGATTCCTCATATAGAGGAAGAGTTCACTTCCTATTTATCTTAGTTTAAGATATTTTGGGCACAAATTTGACAATTGCAACATCAAATCGCACTCTAGATTTGAGATCACAATCTTAAGATGTGTCATTGCAATGCAAGACTGTGGGAATATCAAAAGCACCATGATGAAGGTACAAGAATCTAAAGTTTTCTAGGACATAAAGAATGTAAAGGAGCTTGAAAATTTTTTGTAAGATATGGAGCAGTTTATTGTGGTTGCTAGGGGCCCAATAATAAGAAGGTCAATATGATAGTGATGTACTTGGATGAAGATGTCATGTCATGTTTTAGTGGAGAACGAGGTCCTCTATCAAAATCAGCGTAGGTAGAACTCTGATCAACAAGTAGGAGAAGATGAAGAATGAGTTAAAAGAATCAATTCTTTCCAATAAACACTTTCTAGATTGCAAAAGATGCCTTGAGAAACTAAAGCAAGAAGGGTTAGTAAGAGAGTATATTAAATAATTTATCTCTCTAATGCTTGATATTGATAACATGTTAGAAGTGGAAAAGATTTTTAACTTTTTATTTGGGTTATAACCATGGGTGCAAATGGAGTTAAGAAGGAAAAATATGAAGGACATGGTTGGAGTAATCACCACTGCTGATACCTTGGTGGATTTTTTAGTGAAGAAAGAAACTACAGCGATCTCCTTTACTTCTTCTAAGGGCAAAGTTCTACCTTAATAGATGAAAAGCAAGGGAAAAAGAAGAAAGACTCCAAGAAAGGAGACTTCGAGGGAAAGGCCAGCAAAATTGTAGCTTACAATGCAGGGACACAATCTCTAAGAAGGGTAAACTTGTTTATTACTTATGTGGTGATCTATATTTTGCAAGAGAATGTCTAAGGAAGAAGAAGTTAAATTCTTGATAACTGAAGAAGAGGGAGAATCTTTAGAAGCAATAATAAATATGATCGCCTTGTTGAATATGATTAGAAACAAATCTATTCCCCTTGATAAGCTAATATATGTAGAATATAGGTCAATGGGAAAAAGGTAACTGTGATGTTGGATATGACTACGACACACTCTTTTATGCTAGAAAATAGTTGCAATTTAAGGCTTAAAGTGTCAAAGACCATGACAAAGATGAAAACCCTGTGGGTAAAACACAATTGGTGGTAAGAGCCGATTATAATGTCCCAATAAGTATAGAGGGTTGGCATGCCAAGTTTAAATATATGGTCAGATCACTTAAGGATTTTGAGTTTGATATTATGGATGGACTTCCTTAAGGCAGCGAATGCGGTTATGCTGGTTATGTATGATCAAAATTCCTTCTATGTTAATTACTATAGATTAGGTGGTGGAAAGATAGATGATACAATAATGGCAGAATATGTGTTAACCATAAGCATCAAGAAAGGGATGAAAAAAGGTATAAATACCTATCTCGTGGCTATGTGGGAGATTAACATAATGGAAGTCCTTAATGTTATTATATGTTTATTAATGGAATATTGAGATGTGATGCTAAAATGGTTGCCTAAGACTTTTTCCCCTCATCGAGAGATGGATCATATGATTGAGTCGGTTCCTAAAGTCATCCCATCTTGATGTGCCCTATATAGGATGTCCCAATTAGAGTTAGTCGATCTTCGAAAACAACTTGGTGAGTTGTTAGAGGTAGGGTTCATCAAACCTTCTAATATAGCATACAGTGCCCTAATGATGTTTCAGAAAAAGCAAGATGGAACACATTGGAAGTGCATGGACTATTGAGCCCTAAACTAGGTAATGATAAAAAACAAGTACCATATTTCTTTGGTTCAAGATTTAATGGAAAGATTGTTAAGGGATATAGTTTTCACTAAGCTTGATCTTCGGAGTGTATATTGACAAGTGTTGATAGACAACAGTGATGAGAAAAAGAAAATATGTGTGCCTTGGTATAGATCTTCTAGTTATACCGCTTGGATTAATTAACGCCCCTATGACATTTTATAACTTGATAAACAATAAGCTATTTAATTATTTTTAATTAGTTCATTATGGTATATCTTGGTGATATTTTGATATATAGTACTAACATGGAAGAACATGTAAGGCATTGAGGAAAGTGTTTGAGTGATTGAAGCAATAAAAGCTCTATATTGAGATGGAGAAGTATGATTTTACATAGACGGAGATCAAATTCGTGGGTTAGTTGGTGAGCAAAAGTCAAGTCAAGATATATCCCAAGAAAATGAAGGCAATAATTAAGTGACAGGTTAGTACCACAATACGAGAATTCTAGAGTTTTCTCAAACTGGATAACTGCTATAGATAGTTTATAGTAGAGCATTCAAAGAAAGTGACCTATTGACAAAATTGCTAAAGAAAAAGCAAGAGTATTACTAGTCGGATGCGTGTCAAAAGGCCATTGGGAGGCCTAAAGTTAGTATCTCAACTGAACCTGTATTAAAATTGCTTAAGTTTTATCTTCCATTTGAGGTACATATCAATGCATCAAATAGATCCATTAATAGAGTCCTAGTAGATGAGCTTCATCCCATAACATTTGAAAACTAAAAGCTCAATAATGCATAATAACGATACTTAACATATGAAAAGGAGATGTTTATGGTGGTGCATTTCCTTTAGACATGACGAGTATATTTATTAGAGACCTTCTTTATTGTTCATACCAACAATGTCACTAACATATTTTTTAGGATATAAAAGAAGTTATCTATGAAGCAAGCTTAGTGGCAGGAGTTTCTTATTGAATATAACTTTATGTGAGAGCATAAATCGATGAGGCACAATAATATGATGGATTCCTTGAATCAAAAGGAAGTGTTCATGGCCCTGTATGCTATTATAAGGGTAGAGTCTAACCTATTAGAATAAGTTAAAGATGCAGCTCAGTCTAACGTATTAGAATAAGTTAAAGATGCAGCTCCATTAAACAACACATATTATAAGTTGATATCATAAGTTAAAAAGGGTGTTATGCATCAATTTTGGCTCGATGATGATGAGATTATAATGCCTAAGAGTAGCCAAATATGCATGTCTAGTTTTGGTGGCTTATGAAAAAATTGTTAAAGGAGACGCATGAGTTACAGTGGATTGGTCACCCTA
Organism: Erythroxylum rotundifolium; assembly: GCA_027563915.1. Lineage (NCBI taxonomy): Eukaryota > Viridiplantae > Streptophyta > Magnoliopsida > Malpighiales > Erythroxylaceae > Erythroxylum > Erythroxylum rotundifolium. The sequence continues at coordinate 6,831 of JAOSBO010221920.1, read as the reverse complement.
AGTTCAAAGGATGATGGCACTCCTAGCTCATTTCCACCATTTGTCAAAGATGGAGAATGACATCGAGTTGTACGTCCAAACGTACCTTATATATTAATTGGATAAGTCAGAAAGGAAGAAGGAAGCCAGTTTGCTATAACCATTATCTATCCTCGAAAGATCATGGATATCAGTTTCGATGAATTACATTGATGAGTTTCAAAAGGTGGACAACATGGTGACAATTATGATAATTATTGATCGAATCTCCAAGTATAAAATCTAAATGCTAGGCCTAACATCTTGTCCCTTAGATATTGCGATGGAGTTATTATATAAGAACATAGTCAAATAATTTCTTACAGACGTTGTGAGTGATTGAGATGCCACATTTATAGGGTCATTTTTTGGACCTACCTTTTGAATATGATAGGTTGCAATTTGAAGCTTTTGACAAAAAATTACCGATGAATGGATGGTTAAACTAAAAGAAACAATGGTTTGTTGGAGGAAAACCTAAGGCATTATGTAACTGTGAGTAAGCATAATTGGTTGAGTTTACTTGATACTACATAATTTTACTATAGCATGCATTGATCTTCTACTATAGAGAAGAATCCTTTTAAGATAGTCCTAGGGCAATAACCTCTCACTCCACTCAAGATTACACAACAAAGGATAAGTGGAAAGTATCCTGTAATGTATAAGTTCACAATGGATAAGTAAGAGTTAATGAAGACAAGGGATAGCCTTTGAAGACCTTCTTGATGGATGAAAAAACAAGGGAGGAGGCTATTAAAGTTTAATGTGGGTGATAAGGTACTTATGAAATTTACCCTATATATTTGGAAGAAGATCTCGAGCAAGCAAGTACAACAAAGGTTAATGCCTAAATACAAAGGATTGTCTAAAGTGCTAAACAAAGTAGGAAACATGATATGCTAATTACAATTGCTCAAAAGATTGAAGGTACATCTTACTTTCCATATTAGTTTTTCCAAATCGTATTATAAGGATGCATCATATTCAAATAGGAGTTAGGTGAAGAAAGCTTTACCAGTTGTGCGGAAATAGTTTAAGGGTCAAGTGGAGAGGATCTTAGATCATCAAATGATGGGGCAACATAAAAAGAATTGAAGGATCGAGTTCTTAATCCAATGGAAAGGAAAGTTAATCAAGAAAAGCTACACAGGAGAAAAATGATACCTTATGGTAGTTTAAGGATTAGGTGAACTTCTACCTTTAGACTAGTTGGATGAGGATGTCAAATTCAATTGGTGGGGATGGGTTGATAGCCCTTTATTATGTAAAGGCACTTCACAACTAAATTGGGATGGACCTTGAGTTGAAGGTTAGTTAGATCACACATATAAGGGATGTATACGAGAGCTCCAAGATACCTTCAAAAGTTAGATCAACCATAGTGTAAGTTTTAGTAGAGTTTCAAACCCTGTATGGATTAACTTGGCTAAGGTCAAGTTCTTAATGGACTAAGAACTTAGCATTGAATCAAACTAATTTCTTATGAAAGGCCTTGGCATAGTTAAATGGAAAGAGATCACGGGAAGATATTACATTATATAGTGAATAAGATTACATGGCATATATGTCAACTTTAAAAGATAAAGATCGTATGTAAAGACAATTTGAAAATAGTGGAGATCTATATGGATTTGGATATATCTTTCCTAATTCAATATAATCTCTTATCTAATTAGTTGTGATATAACTGTATCTAATCAAATTAAGTCCTATTTGGATGAGGGTGCCAACTAATTGGTTAATTTGATGTTCATTGATAAGGATATATGTGATCTAGGTAGTTCAATTCAGTTAGGATTTTAATTTGTAACTTGACCATTCAGTTATAGATGCTTATACATATAGTTTATTTGAGCCTTGCTCCTTATTGTATTGAGAAAGATCATTCCTTTGTATATTTTAATAGAAGTAATGAACCTCGTAATCGTAAGAAAGTTGGTTTTTTTGCTATAGGCCTAGCAAAAGAAAAATTGGGATAGACTCCTATAGTCTAGGATCTCCCCCCTTCCAAATCGGACGTGAGAAAAAGATCATTCCTTTGTATACTTTAATAGAAGTGAAAAAATGTTGGCTTTTGTCATATCTCTCGTGTGCTTTATTATTGCCCTTGATTACTTATTGCTTTTGTAGTACTCTTACTTAGGTGTGAGAATTAAATACTGCAAAGGCCGGGACACATTTGAGAACATGTAGACAATCACATAGAGAATTTTGAGTCTTGCTTAAACGAAACTAAGTAAGATTTTTATGTAAAGGTGTAAGTGCAACTTTAATATAAGTTCGGTATCTAGAAAGCCTTTGTACAACTAGTATCAGAGCCAAATTTTGATGTGGTGAGAGGCAGTAATTCAATTAAGAGTGTCACTAAAGTCGATGCATTTATTGGATTGATTTCTTAAATAGATGAAGACTTCACTTCCTACTTATCTTTGTTCAAGATGTTAGAGGCGCAGATCCAATAATTGCAACATCAGATAGCATACTTGATGAAGGCACAATAAGATTCTAGTTTAAGATCACGATAGGCATGATGTTGTAATACAGGATGTTGGATGTGCCAAAAGCACCACGGTAAAAGTGTGAGAACCTAAACTTTTCTAGGGCATGTGAAACACAAAGAAGCTTGAGAACTCTCTATGGGATATAAAGTATTACTTTGCAGTTGCTAAGATGCCTAATGTTGAGAAGGTCAATAAGATAGCTATAAACTTGGATAGGGATACCAAGCTTTGGTAAAGAATAAGGACCTCTAACAAAATCATTGGGGATAGACCTCCCATCGACATATAGGAGAAGATGAAGAAGGATCTAAATGATCAATTCCTTTTTATGAACACTTTTTGACTCGCTAGAAATTCCTCAGACAAACTAAACCAAGATGGATTGGGAAGAGAGTATGTTAAACAATTTAGCTCTCTACTGTTTAATATTGATCAATTACTTTTTTTAAGTGAAAAAAATGATGTGTACAAGTTTTACCATCTTATCAATATTTCGTCTTAATAGAACTATAAATGCGAATGGTTTAAAAAGTATATCAATATGACTAAGATATCATAACTATGATCTTCTTAAATTTTGAATTGCATAATAATTATCTAAAAAAATTTATCTTTAGTATTACGGAATAAATATAATTAACAAAATATATATGATAACAATGCATTTATTTAATAAATTAATAATGTCATACATTAATTGTAAATAAGATCATAAACTAATAATCTCTTACTTGCACCAATTTCAATCACCTATATATCTATTATCATATCCATCTATGTGTTAAATATGTCGCTTTTGAGATAATGACTTAGTGAAAGGATCTACTAGGTTATCTTTATTAGACATTTGTTCTAATGTAATATCTTTCCACTCTACAATCTCCATGACGAAGTAAAACTTTTTTAATACATGTTTAGATCGTCGATAAGACTTAAGTTCCTTTACTTATGTAATAATACCATTGTTGTCATACTATAATGACGTCAACTTAAAAATGTCAAGAAACACTCCAACTTTGGTAATGAAATTTTTAATCTAAATAGCTTTCTTTTCCACCTTAGATAATAAAATATACTTTGGCTTGGATGTAATATCCATAATGGTTGGTTGTTTAAAACTTTTCAAACTTACTCTACTAGTATTTAAAGTAAAAATGTATCCTAATTGTAATATATTATCATCATAATCAAATTGAAAACTCGTATAGGAATCATCATAATCAAATTGAAAACTCGTATATGAATACCCTTAAACTATTAGTTTAATTCCTCCATAGCTCAATAAAACATCATCAGTTCTTTTTAAGTATTTTAAAAAATATATAATAATTTTCTAACCATCACTAGATTTGACTTGAAATTTGGTTATTATGCTTAAAGTATAAGAAATATTTGGTCTTGTACATAACATCACATTTGTGATTGATCTAATAGTTAAAACATATGAACACAATCTATTTTATCTCTCTTCCTATACATTTAGACATATATTCTTCGACAAAATAATTCTTTCTTAGAATTTTGTATGTTAAACCTACCTTCCTAGTACTTTGTCTATATACATAGACTAGGATAAACCAAGCAATCTATTTTATCTATCTCCAAATATCTTCATTCTCAAAATATAGGTTGCTTCTCCCATATCATAGAGAAATAATCACTTTATGTACGTTTATTCCTGAAAGATTTCCAACTTTAGTTTAACCACATAACTCATATTTTTATTGATATTGTATCATAATCCTAAGTTTTAGGGCTTGCCTGAGGAAAAATAATAAAGAAGATCACTATTTCCTCCCAAATACACATTAAAACAAAACTTATCTAGATCTACCACAATAGTAGCTTTAACAATTTCCTTACTATTTCTTCTTCTATATTTATCGGTGATAATTATTCTATGTAGATGTTAGCCCTTTAACACTATAAAATCCTTTTTACTAGCCATTATTGAGCCTAAGCAAAGACTAGCATGACTTGAGTATGAGAAAGACATACCAAATGAACCAAGGTAACTTAATTAACCAAAACTAAGCATGGTTCAAACTTTATTTGACTTAGTTGGACTATTGATTAGACAATCAACTTGGCTATGGAAATTATATACACGTTTAGATGAACTAAGAATAATATTATACTCGAATTATGAACCATAGGCAAACAAAATATACGCATGCATTAGTTAAACCATGTGTAAATTAACTCAAAACTTAGTTAACCTTCACCTTTGAATAAAGATCATGAGTGACATGACAAAGTTAATGGATTGAAGCATGAATGAAATATGAGGACATGGGAAAGAACTTGGTGAAGTGGGGTCAAGTATCTTTTACATGCTTCATTTTTCACATGTTTCTTTTACTTAGTAGTGGATTAGTAGTAAAATGTAACCATCCATTAAAGTAGTGTTTAAAGTGGTTAGAGATGTAATTTACCAACTAACATAATGACTTAGTCATCTATTATTAACTTTATTATACTCTTTCCCTTCAAATCTTTAAATGCCTTTAAATAACTTACGATGAAAGGCTTTCAACTTAGAGAAAGTTAGAGCCTTGTACCTTTTCTCTACTGTTGTAAGAGTTTATAAAGGTTAACATTTTTCTTAAAATCCTTTTACATCTTGCTTTTTTGTTGATGTCTATTTCATTTGGCTAAGCTAAACTCATTTTTTTATTTAAGCCTTTATATAAAACACTTGAAATACAAAGAATTTGGTAATATTGAGTTAAATTGTGCAAGATCAACCATCCACTCAAAAGTTAGTGCATTTTGGTGCGAACTTAGAGTTTTTATCAAAGTATTTGGTGTTAGATCTTTGTTATTAATAAAATGGTAGTGAGGCAGCAATCTTGATAAATGTGTTACACTGGTTGAAGCACTCATTGGACCTTTTCCTATAATTGAGGAAGAAGTCAATTATTACATATCTCAATCAGATGTCTTAGAGAGGCTAATCTAAGCACTGAAAGAGTAAATTATTGACTTGATAAAAGGTGGGAATGGATGCTAGTTCTGAGATAACCATACTCAAGCTTTTATTGCTAATCGTGAACTAAAAGTTTTTTAAGGCATTCAGAAAGCTTAGAAGGTTGAGAATATTTTGTGGGAGATGAAGTAGTAATTTATTATTTTTATGGTGCCAATTGCTAAAATAGTTAATATTTCTACAATATATCTTGATGAAAATGCAAAATTGTAGTGGAGAACAAGGAACTAACAAAATTAATGTTGTTCGTGCTTCTTTATATATATATATAGAAGAATAAAGGAGCTGAAGGATCAATTTCTTCAAAGCAGCACTTCCTAACTTTTCGAAGATGCCTTGAACCAATTGGAGTAAACTGGTAAGGTGAGGAATTATCTTTAAGCATTTTAGTTCATCAGTGTTTGACATTGAAAACATGTCAAATAATGACAAGCTCTTCAATGTACGATAATTATGGGTACAAATAGAGTTACATCATCAAAACATCAAGGATATTATGGGTGGGATAATTGTTACAAATTCTTTGGTGGATCTCAAGATACCAAACCCTCCTCCATTTCCTCTTTATTCTCAAAAGGTGAAAGGTAAGATAAGTGCAAAGGAAAAAAGAAGAAAGAGTATGGTAACCAAAAGAAGTATGATCACAAAGGGAAGTTCAAGTAATACAGATAGCTCAAATAAGATGAGAAAGCTTCAAAGTAAAAATGAGGTTATTTCTAACACAATGGTCCTCATTATGCTTGAGATTTTCCAAAAAGGGAGAAACTAAATGCTTTGTTAAAGAAAGTGAAGATGAAGATGCTTGTTCAAAGTTATACTTAATCATATTATATTGCTTACTGCAATAAGTACTATAGCTAATCCCTTTAAACGATTAATATATGTAGATATACAAGTTAATAAGAAGAAACTCGTAGATACGTTAGATAAGTATGCTACATATTTCTTGATGGAATTCTAAATGGAGTGAAAGTTGAGGATGAAATTTAGAAAAATATTGAGAAAAACGGGAACTCCCACACAAAAGTGCAAGTAGTGGTAGCAACTAACTACAACATTTCAGTTAGTGTTGAAATTTGGCATAGGAAGTTTAATATAATGGCAAGAACTATCAATAATTTTGATATAATTTTGAGCATCGATTTCTTTAAGGTAGTGAAAGTGATGATGTGTCCACATTCATAGATGTGATGTTTATGCATAAACATAATTCATGTTCTATCATTATTGTAGATTCGATGGAGCAATGACAAATAAAACAATAAAGGTGGCACTTGTCTCAACTATGAACATAGGAAAAGGCCTTAAGAAAAGTATGTC
>JAOSBO010221888.1:0-14967 GCA_027563915.1 Erythroxylum rotundifolium | reverse complement strand
CTACCCATCCCCTAGTGCCAACATGGTCCAAAAGACGGGTCGTGTCAGATGGTATCAGAGCCAAAGGTTTCATAAGAATCAGGATCTTGTGATCTATATGATGTACAGAAAGCATTAAAGAACAGTATACTAGTTACCAAAAATGAGAAACAAAGAGATAAGGATGTGTACGGGAATGAGGAGTAAAATGGATAAGCTACTAACTATACAAAGAACCCCAAACACATCAAAGGTATTTTAAAATGCCTTCTTAGTCCTAAACAACCCAGTAAAATAGAGAAGAAGAAAATGTTGAAAAGGCATAGTGAATGAGAATAATATATAAATATGTATATGATATGATATGTGCATATGATATTCTTGCATAAGCATGACACCATGGAGCATAGGATCTGTGTCATGTCAATAGCATGTTATTTTGATATCTAAATGATTTTAACTTTCTCCATAATAGAGATGCCTCTTAGATGAAGACTACCTCCTCAACGAGGACGAGATCATCCTAGAAAGAGGGAAATTCCAATTGCTATACCTGATGTCAAATCTGTACAGCAAGAACAACAAGAAGAAAGTTCTCCACCCAGGGTTAGGAGGAGATCAGAGATAGAAATTGAACTTGAACCCCTAGCTGCTTAAGGGGAAGATGTTAGAACCTTACAACAAAGAATAGAAGCCTTCGAAATAGAGAACCGAGCCTTAAGAGAAAGGTAGGAGGTTCTAGAATTGAGAGAAGAAGTAAGAATACTTAGAGAAAGAGAGAGAGAAAAAACTCAAGGTGTACCTGAAGTTGCTCCTGCACCACCACAACCAGTGCAAATGCCTAGAGGATTACCTAGGCAAGCTTTAGATGATGAAGGGGTAAGTATCAATGATTTCTTGAAATTACAAACCCTGAGTTTAGTGCTGAGAGACATGAGGATTGCCAAGAGTTTATGAGTCATATTGAGAAAATGGTCCAGAGATTGACTTGCTTTGATGCACGAATCATAGAATTAGTGGGGGTTAAATTGACAAAGAATGCTTGGGAATGGTTCTAGAGGAATATAGAGGATCAATTATATGGTGGGAATCCTCCGACCTAGGAATTCTTTAAACAAGCATTAATCGATGAGTTTATTTCTCCATAGGAAAGACAAAATCGAGCCCTACAATTTGAAAGGCTTAGACAAAGCTTTGGTGTGAGCGTGGATGATTATGCAAGTGAATTTCTATGCTTATGCAAAATTGCTATAGCAATTGTACCTATTGAAGCTGCAAAAATGGAAAGATACAAGTTGGGACTCATACCTTCCTTATATGGTGCTGTTGCAGCTATTGACTTCCCCAATTTGTCAAGGTTGATTGATATGACTCAACAATTAGAAGCAAAGTTTAAATAGGGGAGAGCAGAAAGAGAATGGAGAAGAAAAGGTAAAGGCCAGAGCAATAGAGGCCGTAAAGAAAGAGATAGCTCTTAGATGAGACAAATAGAACAAACAATATAGTCTGCTCCTCCAGAACCACAGAGAGGGGGTCAAGGCAGAGGTAGAAACCTAGGTGCGTCAGTATTTTCAACACCTAGTGGTACACAAAACCTAGCTAAGAAAAGATCACAGCAACCTTCAACATAGCCCCAGGTTAGAACTGCTTGTAAGGTCTATGGAAAAATCATCAAGGACTTTGTAGACTTAGGTTCAGAGGTTGTTATAGTTGTGGACAACAAGGGCATTTCATTAAAGATTGCACAACGCAAGAAAACCAAGTGGCTCCACCCCCAGTTTCACAGACTACTATGCAGATAGACAGACCTGTTAATAAAGACCCAGCTGGTAGAGGTAGACCTCAAGCCCAAGCTCCCACCCAGAATACAGGGCAGATACCCATGCCAACCCCAACAAGTAGAGGTCAATGGAGAGTGTTTGTTATAAATCCCTAAGAAACACAGGCCTCTAATACAACTGTAACAGGTAATCCTATGCAAACCTGTTGATATTGAATTAAAGTGCATTATGAATAAAATGTCTATGCTCTGTTATAACAAAAGATATGATTTTTCCTTAATTATGATGATTAAATAATGATGATATCGGTATAGTCCTTATCCAGAACGAGAATGCTAAAGCGTTATTTGACTCGGGTGCCACTCATTCATTTATAGCACCGAGGTTTGCCAAAAAGCTAAATAAAGAGAGAGAATTAATGAAAAACCCTCTAATCATAGTTACACCCTTAGGGGAAACTATTGAAGCGAAATATGTTTATCCCTCTTGTGCAGTGGAATTAGAGGGTAGAAAATTTATGGCAAATTTGATCGAGTTGTTAGTATTAGAATTTGATATTATCTTGGGTATGGACTGGTCATCAAATCACCATGCTACAATGGATTGTTATGCTAAAAGAATTATACTTAGGTTTGATCTAGAAAAAGACGTGTTATATCAGGGTGACCAAATTGTATTTCCTATTAACAGAATATCAGCTATGCAGGCCCAAAGACTTCTAAGAAAGGGATGCCAGAGGTATGTAGCTCATGTTAGGGATACTAGAAGTGAGACCAGTGAGTTACAACAAGTCCCTATAGTAAGGGATTTTCCAGATGTGTTTCCAGAAGATTTACCTGGATTACCACCAGAAAGAGAAATAGAGTTTAATATAGAACTCCTACCTAGTACAAACCCTATCTGAATTACTCCATATAGAATGGCACCTATAGAACTAAGAGAGTTAAAGGTGCAGTTGCAGGATTTGCTTGATAAGGGGTTTATTAAACCCAGCAGTTCACCGTGGGGTGCACCAGTGTTATTTGTTAAGAAGAAAGATAGATCCCTGCGGTTATGCATGGATTATAGGCAGTTGAATAAAGTAACTATTAAGAATAAATACCCTCTTCCTAGGATTGATGATCTGTTTGACCAATTACAAGGAGCAAGTCATTTCTCTAAGATTGATCTCAAATCTGGGTATCATCAGTTGAGGATATGAAAAGAGGATGTGCCGAAAATTGCCTTTAGAACTAGATACAGACATTATGAGTTCCTGGTGCTTCCTTTTGGTTTAACAAATGCACCAGCGGCCTTTATGGATTTGATGAATAGAATCTTCAGGCCACATTTGGATAAATTCATTGTGGTTTTCATTGATGACATATTGGTATATTCCAGGAGCCAAGAAGAACATGAAAAACACTTAGCAATCGTGTTATAAATCCTTAGAGATAATCAGTTACATGCTAAGTCGGAAAAGTGTGAGTTTTGGCTCGATAGAGTTTGTTTCCTGGGTGATATAGTTAGTAAAGAAGGGAGTCAAGTAGATCTTAGAAGGTGGAAGCAATATCTAATTGGCCTAGACCCATTAATGTTACTGAAATATGAAGTTTCTTAGGTATGGCCAGTTATTACAAATGATTTGTAAAAGATTTTTCCAAGATAGCTGCTCCACTAATGAGGTTAACAAAGAAACAAGTGAGATTTGAGTGGGATGATTCCTATGAGCCAAGTTTCCAAAAACTTAAGCAATGTCTCACATCAGCTCTAGTGTTAGCATTGCCTTCAGGCCAAGGTGATTACTTGATGTATTGTGATGCCTCCAAAATTGGTTTAGGTTATGTATTGATGCAGAATGGGAGGGCAATTGCCTATACTTCTAGAAAATTAAGGAAGCATGAAGTAAACTATCCTACCCATGATCTAGAAATGGCAACCATGGTATTTGGTTTAAAAATTTGGAGACACTATTTATATGGTGAAATAAGTGAAATATATACAAATCATAAGATTTTTCAGTACATTCAACAACAGAAATAGTTGAATCTGAGACAGAGATGATGGATTGAGTTAGTAAAAGATTATGACTGCCAGATCTTGTATCACCTGGGTAAAGCTAATGTAGTGGCTGATGCCCTGAGCAGAAAATAGATGGGGAGTTTGTATCATATCCCCATTCTAAAGAAAGAGTTAGTTAAAGACTTAAATGGGTTATTTAATATGAGATTGCACCTAGAAGTATCTGATTCTCAGGTGTTACTTGCTCATTTCTAAGTGAAACCCAATTTAATTGATGAGATTAAAACTGCCTAAGACAATGATCCTGAGTTAGCCAAATTGAGAATAGTTGTACAAGATGGTAAGGTGACAGAGTTCAGTATAGTGGATGGAGTATTGAAATGTGGTAACAGGTTATGTGTACCTGACATAAATGGACTAAGACAAAGAATTATGCATGAGGCACATTATACACCCTATAGTGTTCACCCTGGAACCACTAAGATGTACCATAATGTTAAAGGTATGTATTGGTGGCCAGGTATGAAGAAAGATGTAGCCCAGTTTGTATCAACCTGTTTAACTTGTCAACAGATCAAATTTGAACATCAGAAGCCCACTGGACTACTATAGGAGCTACCGCTACCTGAGTGGAAATGGGAGCAGATTACCATGGATTTTGTGATTGGATTGCCAAAAACACCTAAGGGGCATGATTCCATTTGGGTTATAATCAATAGACTCACCACGTCAGTCCACTTTATAGTAGTTAAAACCACTTATAATACAGCTCAGTTAGCCCAGTTATATGTTGACATAATTGTGAAGTATCATGGAGTGCTAGTGTCTATTATATCTGATAGAGGAACACAGTTCACTTCTAGATTCTAGCAGAAACTAAAAGAAGCCGTGGGTACATAGTTGAATTTTAGTACAGCATTCCACCCACAGACTGATGGGCAATCAGAGAGAACCATCCAGACACTCAAAGACATGTTAAGAATGTGTGTCTTAGACTTTGGTGGAGATTGGGAATGTCATTTGCCTCTAATAGAATTTGCTTACAACAACAGCTACCATTCCACCATTGGGATGGCACCTTATGCGGCATTGTATGGCAGAAAGTGCAGATCTCCAATAAGTTGGACAGAAGTAGGAGAGAAATAGTTAGAGGGACCAAAACTAATTCAAGAAACATCTGCAAAAGTTCCTCTGATACAGGAAAGATTAAAAATGGCCTTCAATAGGCAAAAGAGTTATACAGATTCCAAGGGGAAGGATGTACAGTATGAACTAGGTGATAAAATTTTCTTAAAAGTCTCTCCTATGAAAGGTGTAGTCATATTTGGAAAGAGAGGGAAGCTGAATCCTAGATATATTAGACCATTCGAGATCCTTGAAAGGGTTGGAAATGTGTCATATCCGTTGGTTTTGCCTCCTCATCTTAGCTACGTACATCTAGTTTTCCATATATCAATGTTAAGAAAGTACATTCCAGATCCTTCTCATATATTACAAGCCCAAGAAGTGGAAATAACAGACAATCTTTCTTATGAAGAAACACCAGTTACCATCATGGACAGACAGATTAGAAAATTACAGAATAAAGAGATTCCAATGATTAAAGTCCAATGGCGTCATTAAAGAGTTGGGGAATGTACATGGGAAACAGAAGAATCAATGAGAACCAGATATCCATAATTGTTTCCCCAATAAGGTAAATTTCTAAAATTCGTGGACGAATTTTAATAAGGTGGAGAATGTAACACTAGTATCTGATTTACTCGGTACACCCAAAAAAAGGGTATTTAGGACTAATGTCATTAAAACCAAATCAAATTAATGATGTTTCACACCTTTTCGGTTGTCATAGGAAATTGTACGAGCTGATTTTTAAAGAACCAGTACAAGAGGGGCATTTTTGTAAATAATGAACAAAATGGCTTATGAAAGAAGCTAACTACAAATAAGACAGAAAAAACTTGTCTTCCTCCTTCTCCCTCACTTACGAGATTCGCCATGGAAGGTCCTCTCAAATTTTTCAAGTTTTGTGACAAGAAAGTGAATGAGAATCAATCCAATTAATTGATACAAAATGGTAAGCCTCGATCCCCACCCTTGATTCTACCGATTAGAATTTGGTTTCTCATTTTCTTTTGCCATAACTATGAAAACCACTTGGTGAAATTTATGGGTTTCATGATTCTGATGATGGATTCTTATTTTTTGATGTCTAATGACATATTCACATGAGGAAATTTTCATTTTTACGGTGATTTGGGGCTAAACCAAAACCTAATTTGGAGTTTAAAGCTGCCAAGGGAGGGAGATTCGTAGGTCCTCCTTATACATTTTTTTGAGCTGTTTCATGTGTAAATTTGGAGAAACTCAAAATTTGAAAGTTGTAGATATAGGTTTCTACTGTATCCATGAATTTTTTACGAATTTAGGGTGAGCCAAACAAATGAGATAAGTCTCGAATTGAAAACTAGTTCAGAATACCAACGGGATTGAAATACGAAATGAAAGTTAATTGTTTGAGGACTTTAGAGTCAGAATTGGATGATGAGTTATTATTATGAAATGCTCTAAAATGTGTCATCCAAGTGCTTTATAAAGTGAATTTTAATTGGATGAGTATCCTATGAGAGATGGCCAAATAAGTGAAGGGTGTTACTGACCTTAGTGACACAGAAGAGAACAAAAATAGGACAGCATTATAAAAATCACGATCAATACAAATTTTATCATTTTTAAGCCATCTTTGGATATGTGATAGCCATATGAGTCTATTGAAAACTGAGATTTGAATTACCTCAATTGGATGAGAAATGAATAAGTTATAATGATTTGAGATAGGAAGGGTCCAACTCATGATAGAATATTAAGGCTGACTGTAAATGGGATATTTGGAAGCCTTACTGACTGAATTAGAAAATGGTCATAAAAGGAAAGATGTGAATTTTGTGTTAACTAGATGTATGGAAATTTTGAGAAACATTGGACCTATGTAGAAAAAGATATACCTTTGCGAATGAGATCTGTGCAGATGAATCAATTAAATTGAATAGGTTCAATATGATTTAGCTAATCAAGACATAAAGAATCAAGTATTGGAATTTGTGAGCTAAATTTGAACATAATGAAGTCCAATACTCCTAATTTGAAAGGAAATTTTGGCTTGAAACCATTTTGACCATTATAGAAGAATACATAACTTATAATGTTATTTGTTAATAAATGAGATTTATGAAAAAAAATGACTAATGTGGGCATATCTACTTTCTATGTATACTACCCAATAGCTTGTGAAAGCAGACGAGGAATAGAACTAGAAGTCATACCTACTACCTCTCAAGCTCAACAAGATTAGAAAAGAGATAAGAACCCTTGAGATAGTCTAGGTGAGCACAAAATCATGCTACTATACTTGTGTAGTATTCCTTTTTATCTTACGGCTTGTAAATTGTTCCCGAATCTATATGACTTATTTGATATATGACTCCCTGTGATTGAGCCTAGCATGTTGTATGCTAGTTTGGCTAGATGATATTCATATTCTTTGTATCTTTTGGCTTCCTTGTTATGTTGAACCTATTGACTGCAATTCCTTGATGAATCATGTTTTTTTAGCTATGATTGATGAGTACCCAACTGATGGGGTATATTATCAGACTATATGCACATAGGTAACCCGCCGATGATGGGTTAGAACCGGGTGCTACCTGGAGAGGGCAAGCGTCTAGGGGCAAGGTTCGGCCAACCTTGTCTAGAATTAGAAAAGGGGAGATATGTCGTACTAACATGCCTCTATCTCTTCCTAAGAAATTCAGAAAATCAGAACTCAGAAAAGAGAAAACTAAGAACTAGAAATGCTGGAACTCTATCAAAGAAAGAATCCAGAACTCAGAAAAAGAACCTAAAACGCAGAAAATAACCTAGAACTCATAAAAGAATTCAGAAACCAGATTCATTTTATAACAGAACAATCCATATTAAGACTTATAATTGATATTCATGTGACTGCCGCATTTGAGATTCCTACTTGTTTATTTATTTATACCATGTATTGTTGTTTGGAATGCCACAGACCATCCTTGTGAAGCTAGCCTTGTGTTTCCTAGCCTCACAAGCATGGTGGCATGTTTATATCTCACTGAGTTGTGTTGTAGACTTACCTCTTGCTATTATCATTTTAGGGGATTAACAGATCGTACTAGAGAGAAATCCAAGCCTTTTGAGACTAGCTTGGATAATCAGACAAGAAATTTTTTGACATGCTGTTAATTGCAGATGCTTATAGCTGCTCCATGGTTTTTCATAATCATATGTACATGATACATGTATGAATATGCTATGTTATTAAGAATGATGTCAGTTGATGTTATGAATGATCATAGATTGGCAGATTATAAGTGGATAATGTACGTTAGAATTACAGATTGAGATCCTTACTTCATTCAAAACTGTTAAGTAGGTATATGGATGATTAATTAGACAAATGAATAGGTCATGTCGAAACTTCAGTAGAATATAGAAAAGTTAGGCTTACTACAGGTTTTGGTGGCATTAAGCCTACCCATCCCCTAGTGCCAACACGATCCAAAAGGCGGGCCGTGTCAATATAATAAATATTTAAAAAAGCATATCTGATGTACATTTTAATATATATTCATTTTGAATTATATATGATACAAATATGTTATATTAAATACATTAAGTTATATATTAATGAATTTTAAATGATTAATAAGTTATAAATACAACATATAAATATTATATAATGTAAATATACTTATGATTTATATTGATATAATTTATTTCATAAGATATAATAAAAGTTATTATTAAAGTAATAATCAAATTTAATTTTATACAATATTTATGTACTATACTTAATTATCAATACATAAATACATCAATATATTTAATTATCAATATTAAATTTTATATGGCTATTATTACCATATATAACTAATATATTTATGGCTAATTACTAATAGTTATTATATTCCATTGGTCGATAGGCTAGCTAGAATAGCTTCATCTGGGACTTTCTAGGGTTTTCCCAGGAGTTGCATCCCTCCCCTTATATGTGAAGGGGTTGTTGTTGCTAGATCAATGGTCCTTTCCTTACCTAAGAGTCATGTGATGCTTTTGTAATCCTTGGGTATGTCTTAAGCACTGCTCGAGTACCTTTTTAATTTAGTTTCAATAAATCGGGTTCCATCCCCACCAGGTTCTGCCCTGGTTAAATTAAAAAAATTATATTCCATTTTAAATTATGTATAATAAATATAAATTATATTAACCATTATAAAATTAAGTAAAAATAATACTAAAATATACATGTTTAAGTTAATTAGGAATTGTATATATATGCTTAAATTATATATGTACTTTTATATGTTCATTATATATTATTATATGTATATATAAAAGATTAGTTTTTAGATATTGGTAAAAGTAAATTACATTGTAATAAAAATTATGCATAATATTATATTAATATTAACATGGTATAATAATTTTAGAAAAATATATACATAGTTATTTTTATATTAGTTATACATAATTTAACTATGCCAATTGATATACATATAATACTAATATTTATAATAATTTTATTAATAAACAAGCATATTAATTAATGTTATTTAATTTATCCCCAAAAGGCATCTTTATCAGTTTGTTTAGTTATAAGGTGATATAACTAAATAACGTGGACAAGAGTACTTCGAATTGACTTGGCAGCATCTAAGGTTTCAAAAATTTTGGTTCGCAAAGGAAATAAATCTTTTTGGTATGATAATTGGTCACCATTGGGCATAATTTGGGATCTGCCTGCCAACTGTGCTCCTCCCTTTCCGAACCTTACTATTTGGGAATTTTTTGATCAAAGAGAACAACTTTATGCGCAACTGTTTGACTTTCTTTTTGATGAGGTAGTGGAAGAACTTATAAAGCTGGTTTTTACTTTCGATGATGATGATGATCTCCTAATTTGGCAGCCTACTTCTACAGGTGAGTTCACGATTAAATCAGCTTTTGAAGCACTGCGGCAATCGTAGAATAATGATGCTAGTGCAAGAAGATTTTGGCATTGTATTATCTCGTTGCATATGTCTCTTTTTGCTTGGAAGTTGTATAATTGCTTGATTCCTTTTCTTGAGGTTTTGAGATAGTTCGGCTTTGCTTTAAATCCATCCCAATGCCCTTTTTGTCTAAACAATGAGGAAACGATGGTTCATTTTTTTCTTGAGTGTCCGAAGTCTCATGAAATTTGAATGCATTTTGCAAATAGCCTAGACATGCCTGTGCCACCTTCTTCGAACCTTTGGTCCTATTTGCATATCTGGTGGAGGAAGGGTAGCTTCACTACAGTACAAAGCACTTTGCGGATGGTTGTTCCTTTTTTCATTCTATGGGAGCTTTGGAAGACATGCAACAGGTATCTTTGAACTTGAAAAATTCAATTCAGTTTATATGATGAAAGTTGTTCATAGTCACATTTTCAGACTACTACAAGCATAGAATCCAAAGGTTAAAAACGTTACTGAGTTGCAAAGAATTGATAAACTATTTGGAGTTAAATTGAAGCATACTGCTGTTAGGAGAGTTCAATCTATTGCGTAGAGTTCTCATCAGGGCTTTAAGGCTATTCTAAACATGGATGGTTTAGCTTTGGGTTCTCCGGGACCCTCAGGATGTGGTTATATTATTCAGAATGATAGAGGTGGTTTAATTTATGCTGAGGTTTGTTTCTTAGGTGAAGGCATGAGCTTGGAGGCTGAGATAATGGGGATCTTGAATGGTGTACGGAAGTGTGAGGAGCTAGGGTTGTGGGATACTATTATTCAGATGGATACTAACATTCTTGCTTTGGCATTGAGTCAACGGTCTAAATTCCCTTGGAGATTTTTCAAGCAGCTTCATGAAATTTCTAGTGTTATGACTCGATGTAATTTCTCTATTGTACATTTATTTTGAGAATGTAACGCTTTAGCTGATAGTCTAGCTAGAATAGCTTCCTCTGGGTCTTCTAAAGTTTTTCCAAGAGTTGCATCCCTCCCCTCTTATGTGAAGGGGCTATTGTTGCTAGATCAACGATCTTATCCTTACTTAAGAGTCATGTGATGTTCATGTAATCCTTGGGTAAGTCTTAAGCATTGCCTATGTTCTCCTTTTCTTCATTTTCAATAAATCAGGTTCTATCCCCGCCAGGTCCTGCCTTGGTTTATTAAAAAAAAGGTGATATAAAAATTAAATAATAAGCTAATATTATTATTTTATTAACTACATTGCAGTAAATGAGAATACAATTTAACTATTCTGTATAAACAAAATTAATACACATTATAAATGAGTTAATATAATGTCATCAAAATGATTAGTATATTATATAGAAACCAATTATACTATATCATATAACAGTATATGTTTAAAATTGTGACAATTGATATAAAAATATGTAATGATCAGACAATATTTATCATAAACTTTTTAACATACAAATAATACTTAATTGACAATAACATATGATTTAAAATAATTACATAATATGATGATTGTAATATTTAATTAATGTAAAGGGGTAATTATATAGTAATGCTATAAACTATTATTAATTCTAGTATACTTTAATATATAGAAGTATTCACCTTTTGTTACATTATAGTAATTATATATACCCACATTCATAACCATCAGATTGATTTTTATATATTAATATGAATAAACAACTATAAATAATTTATTATTTATTTAACTTGTACTAATAAAAATACATCTTTATAATATATCAGGATTTATATGTATAAATGTAACTATTATTAAAAAATATTATGGTGAATTTTATGACAATTATAAATTATTATTATAAATGAATAATTATATCTCATATTAAATTATTATTATTGGTATATTAACTCATGTATATAAAATATAATTTAATAGTATATAACTATTATAATTTAATATTTAAATACTAATAATCATATAATTTACATTATATAAGTATTAACTACTAAAGTAACATATGTATTAAAATTAAGATTTAGGTAAGTTACACCTATAATAAATTTATATATAAGTACTATAAAGTTATCATGCTAGTTTAAATATATATAATGAAATTAGTATCCCTAGAAAATATTATGTATAGTACAATATGATGGTATAGACAATAACATTATAATATGTTAATTATAAATTAGTTATAATTACATATATAGTAAGTTGTTAATATAATTTAGTAACAATTTTAGTTAATGTAAATATATTATTGTAACTTATGTGTGCATATATATGAAGGATTATAAGATTAATTATATAAGTACTGATAATATATTAATATCATTTTAATATAAATAATTAAATATATTTATATTAATATGTGAACTTAACTATTAATTCTAATATATATTGCAAATAATACATTTATAATAATCTTTATAATAGTTAAGGTTAATTCATTTAACTAGTAAATTTATAATTATATTAATTATGTATTATAAGTTATAATATATGGATATACATAAATTGATATAATATTATAAATTTAAATATAAGTATATACTAAATACAGTAATTATGTATATTAACTTCAAAAGTTATATAATCATGACCGTATTGATTGGACAATCACCATATATACCAACTATATTAAACATGGATATAAAATATATTTACTTATTGTTTGTTATTACATTAATATAAACTAGTATTATGTTTAAATTGTATAATATATGCCTACACTAATCCTTTTTGATTAAATTGTATAATATATGTTTGTATACATTATATATATATATATATATTATAATACTGTACATATAACCCAATGAATAATAGTATACATAATATATATATATATATAATTATATGTATATTATATAAATACTAATTTAAGTAATGTTTATTAGTATAAATATTACTATATTTTAGTGCCCATTGGTATATAGTATATATTTAATTAAATATAATAGACTATGTTAACTAGGTATATTAATAATATATGACATACAATGAAAAGATAAATATAAACTATTATACATATATGTAAATTTACATATATTACAATAGTATAATACTTATATTTTAATAAGACATTAAAATTATATATGTTACTAAATTGTATTATTATATGTGAATACAATAATACAATATATACTTGTATTGAAAGATTACAATAACTTACTATAAGTTGTAATTAAGTGTATATAATAATTTGTTATTTAGGGTTAAAGTATTATAAAAGTCTTTAGTTTAATAAGAAATATATGTATGACATGATAGGTATAATAATTATAATTTATTATGGGCAACTTTAGTATTATATGGGTTACACATTAATTAATTATTAAGATATTTAATTATAAAAGTTATAGTAATTATAAGTATAATATGATATATGTGGGTATTATATATGCTGTAAGTATACCCATATAATTCTAAAGTATTTTAAATTATAATATATAACTTAATATAAATATTAACTATCAATATACTTATAATAAACTACAATTTATTATACTAAAAGATTATTGGATAAATTTTTAATAACTTATATTAAGTTGTACATTATAATATATTAAATGTTATATATATATATATATATATATATATATATGTATCATCACAAAATAGTTATATATGTAATTGAGTTTATATATTACTAAATGCCTTATGATATTCATATTAATAGCACCATATATTAACTTGTAATTATATAGAATATATTATTAATTTAATTGCCACATTTATAAAATTATTTATTCGTAATAATTTAATATCAATTCTATAATTAATTTAACTTTAACAAGATATATAAGCCAATATTATATATAATATACAATATAGGGTGACATTTAAGTAGTATAGTAATTAATAACTTAATAACTATACTATATTTTATGATATATGTAACCATTAATATTTATTAATATAATATGAAAATTATATTATTATAATTATAGTAAATTTATAATTGATAATAGACTATGGTATTATAGATATTATAATGTATAAATTTTTTATAACCTTGTTCATTTTAGTTGCATAGTGTGTAAAAGATATTGGTATTAACCAATGTTTTAAAAACTGGACCGGACATCGAACCAGTTAAAGAAAAGGTTTAAGGTTTAGAGGTTCAACCGATAGTGAACCGCTATAAAACTAGTATATAATAAATAAGAAGTAAAACTTATAAGAATAAATAAAAATAAAATATTTTGTTGAAATAAAAAATACACCAATGTCTATTTTATATAAGGAACTAATAATAAATAAATATGAGTCAAATATAAAACTTAAAATAGCAATAAAAATCAAAATTGTATTTCTGAAGGAGATTGTGTCTCATCATCGTCAAAAGCTCCAAATTCTCCATTGCTATTTAAAGGTTCGTAAACTACACTTTTATCTAAAGTATTTGCATCAATTTCTTCTACTGCATTAAAATAAATTACAAATTATAATGTATGAAATTATCCTCAATTGTAAACTTGTAATATAATATAATTTTAACGTAAATATAATCAAAATAAGATATGAATTGACCATCAATAGATGTTTTTAATTCATTCATTGCGACAAATACATTTTCTTCATAAATAGTCTTTTCAAGTTCATTATAAGCAAGATCAGGCGATGGTTCTTCTTCTTCGATCCAAGAATTAGTATGTTCAATACAATCAATATCAACTGGATCTTATGTTCTCTTCTTATTAAGTGCTCTGAACATATAATAGAGAAATTATAAAGTCAATTATAAAAATAAAATTATTGAAATAAAAACAAAAATATAAAATACCTATTCTTCATTCTTAGATTATAACTAACGTAAACAGGGTCATTAAGTCTTTGATGTTCCAAATGATTTTGTTTTTCTTGTATGAATACGTTCAAAAAACACTCTAATTAGTTTACAACTTGATGTAGAAGTTGTTTGACTGAGTAACCTAATAACGAGTTTTCTTAATGTTGGAGTGCTGTCACCAAATAATCTCCACTACTCATCTGTATTTTAAATTAATAGTTATGATATAATATATATTATTAATAAGTAAATAATGAATTAAAAGTATAAAACATTAAAACTTACCTAGTTGCATTTTTCATCATAAGTTCTCTCTTTGTTGAAGATCTAGCAAAACTCTCTAAACCTTCACGATATAATTTAATTTCATTTATCGCTTGTGATTGCTCTTCAATAGAGAAAATACCT
>JAOSBO010221879.1:0-14967 GCA_027563915.1 Erythroxylum rotundifolium | reverse complement strand
CTGAGGTCAGGGTATGCCCTATTAGACCATGTACAGTTCTTTTGACCAATACATATTTACATTGGATCAAAAAAAAAGTATAAATAGTTTATTCAAATTTAGACAAGCATGTGTTTTCAAACAATAAGGTAAACTTGAAGGTAAATGCAAGTGGCTCTAATAAAAGGAGAGGAAAAAATGACGATGTAGAGGCAATGTTAATTGGGACATTCTACAAAAGCAAAGAACATGCCAACTCAAATAATCATTTCCTAGGACAATAAAACATAGCTTCAAATGATGTAATGAACTTACTATACTAATCCTTAAAGTTTGCAATCAAAGCTTCAACCATGATTGATATTGGAAGATTTCCTCAACCCACTAGTACAAGACCATGGAAGCATAGATTTGGAATGGTTAAGAGATGTCCCACCTAAAAAAGTAAATTGATTAAAATTTTATTCATGTAAATACCAAAATTTTTTCCTTCTCTGGTTCAAGAACTTGCTTCATCCATCAATGAGCAATATTTTGAGTATCTTCTTCTCTCTATAATCATCGCTCTGTAGGGATTATGTACTCAATATAAAGGGGTTGAGATTCAAAAGTGTTAGTGCGAGCGACTATTACCACTTCTCCTAGCCGCACTCCTAGTTTGTTCAAATCTAAACTATAGATTGTCGATAACTTGCAACACTTGTGAAATAACATGCCAACTGTAGACCATATAAACCACAATGAAGTGGTTTCAACGAAAATTCATCAACATAACTCAAAATTTTGTTAGGGTTCACACCAATATTGGATGAATCGACATTCGGTCCCTTTTTTAACCCTTTCCAAGGTCACTTCAGTTACACCTCATAGAACTATTAGTAATTTATGCAGATTGAGTTTAGATAAAATTTTGTAACTACTATCTCTATAGATATCCGATGCTCAAATCCATTCAAAAGAATCTACAATCATGATTGTGCAAATTTGATCAACAAACTTTGTAACCATAAAAAATCTCTTCTTCAAATTTGTTTGTTCATTGCAAGCTGATACTATGAGCAAAAAATTCATTTCTCCCTTTACATTACCAAACTATTACATTAGGAAAGGTATACTTATATGAAGCTTTCTCTATGCATTTAGTTGAGAGCATTGATGCATCCCAAGTTTTGTACAAGTATTTTGAGCAAAGAATAAACTAAACTGTAATGCATGTCTTATAAGAGCAGAGTGCAAACATTTTACGAGGTAAGTATCCTAGTATGTATTACAAAAATACACTAATAGATAGAACAATAAAGGACGTCTGCTGTTAGAACCCTAAGTCCAAATTGCGGGATCGTGTGAGTGTTGGCGAGCTTTGGCCAATGCTTAACATGTAGGTCAGTATGAGGAAGGCATGTTGACAACGAAAAAGGTGACGTCTTGCGAGTTGGAAAGCAAAATCTAAGGAACTTGGGAAGTACGCGAGGGATATGGGAAGTATCAACAAAGATATCTCTAGAGCAGGTGAGATTCGATACACATGCACACACATGAACGCGCATTGGTGGAAATCTTCAACAAGACATTAGATTCGGATACGAGGTCGCACAGAGTTAGTGAACTAAGTCATGCAAGACATGAGAGTACGCGAAGGCATGCGAGTGAGGAAAGACGCAAAAACACTTGACTTCGGTGAGGCAGGTCGAATGTATTCCAAACATGAGAGATTTTATACTTACGCCGATTATGAGGTATACTTAGTCATGGGGCGACGAGACTACACCATGAGTGAGCTTGTTCATGGAAGATGGACTTGTCCATAGACAAGCATTAATTGACCTATATGCGGATAAGCCTTGGTGAACACATCAACAGTGACATGGCAACCGTAAATGATGTGGCATATTATGACATGGAGGATAAGATCACTTTGGATGAACATCAGCTTTAAGAGATAAAGATTATGTGGACGGATCATCTAAAAATAGAGAAGATCTTCATGGATAACGATAATCATTCCTAGATAAGGTAATCTTTTATCTTGTTAATGTGATGTAACTTAATCCCATTAGATAAAGTCCTAATTGGATGGGGATGTCATCTATTGGTTAGTTTGATATAGGATAAGATAGGATAAGATTTTGATCTTGGATAGTAGAGTTCTACTACGACTCTAACTTAGTCATCTAGAGGAGCCTATAAATAGCTCATTAAAGTTAAGAGCTATTGATTCAATCATTTAATTGTTCACTCATTGAGAGAAATCACTCAATAGAGAGAGCATTGAGAGTTGAGAGCTTTTGGGAGGTTCTCATTGTAAGGGCTTCAAAGAGTTCCTAGTAAGTGCTTCGAGAGAAATACTTATGTATTTTGTTAACATTTTGTTGAAAGTTAATGAAAGAGTAACTTCGGATTTTATATGCGAAAGAAACACTTTAAACACTTGTGTACACGTGAGGTGTTCGAGGGCTAACGGAATTGTTCGGTGACATTCACGTGAGAAGGTGGAATCTTGCTTAAGCAGACCGAAGAAGGATTGCCGTGCGAAGGTGGATGCGAATTATGGTAAAAGTTTGAGTCCAAAGTAGAACTTTGTGATAGTTGGTATTAGAACCAATCTAGAGCGATGGCTAGTGGAAGTAATCTGACAGAAAAGGTTACCAGAATGGAGGCGATTCTTGAGAGGGAGCTTCAAGCAACTATGAGAGCCCTAGAGAAACAGATGAAGGCTCATGAGGATATGAGTCATGATCTATTAGTGCTCAAGTGTGCAATAGCAAAGCACTAGACTATGTTCGAGTGGAAAGCACTATGGTGAAGTTATGAGAGACACAAGTTTTCGATGGCAAGCGGAGTGCCATGGAGCTCCAAATTTTTTTGTAGGACATGGAGCAGTACTATGCAGCAACAAAGGTGGTAGACTCGAAGAAGATGTCAATCACAACAATGTACATGGTAGGTGATGCCAAGTTTGTTAAGTGGTAGACTCAAAGAAGATGTCAATCACAACATGGTAGGTGATGCCAAGTTTGTTAAGTCAAGAAGACTTCACTTCTTTTATTGATTTTGATGAAAGTCAAATAATAATAATAATAGAAGTGTGTGAATTGTTTTGATGAGTTTATAAAGTGCACATATAAGTATAAGTTCACAAATCATCAAATCAAGTCAAGTTGATATTCATGTAAAAGTTGAATAAGATGAAGTCTAAGATAGATCAAATGAAGTGATTAAGCGAAGACACCAGATGAAGCATACAAATCAAATCAAGGCAATATAATTAAATAATAATCTACAACATCAGTTAGTTAGTTGGAGTTGGTTATAGGACTCAACTAATAACAGATCTCAGAAGATTCTACAAGAAGTTTTTTCAAGAAGACCGTTGGTGATTTAGAATATAAATATTAGTTGTAGTCGTTGACAAATATTTTTTACTTTACAGAAAATAATTCTGTGTTCAAATGATTATACTGTAAAAATATCTTGAGTAAAAAGAAGAAAGAAAGAGATCAAAAACACCTATAACGTGAGTATGAAAGCTCAAACAATATCTTTTTGAGCGAAAGGAAGGCTAGAGTCTGAAGAGGCTAAGATGGCAGATAAAGAATACTTTGTGAAAGAGACCTAAAGATGCTATGGAAGTGTAAAAATAATACTTGTAAAGTTGAAGGAAATAGTAAAATCTCAGATAAACTCTGAGGACTGAACATAGCGGAAAGGTTAAGAGTGAACCAGTATAAATCACGGTGTCATATTCTCTAACCCTTATCTCTTTAATTTCTTGTTATTAGAAGAATAGATACTATTTCCACTGTTGCATTACTCAAACGAATTAAGTGTGCTGTTTGTAATTGTCTGAATTTTTTAAGAAAATCAAAAATATTTTAAAAATTATTATGTTAGACTATTTAACACAATTCAACCCCCTTTCTTGTGTATTTTATATATTATACATGATTTCTATATTAGCAAGTAATTTACTTTAGTTGGATTACAAGAAACACTGTTACAAAGTGAGGACAAAGATCCATGGCTGAATCACATGTTTTTATAGTTAAAGGTGCCTCCATTTCAAGACCCCCTGCATTGAATGGTGAAGATTATCATTATTGGAAGGAAAGGATGCGACTCTTCATAGAATCCACATATATTGATCTTTGGGATATCATTGGAAGTGGTCTATATATTCCAACAGACCAAGAAGGGAAAAACATCTCTCATGACCAATGGTCAGTTGACCAGAAAGCTCACATTCAATTAAACTCAAAGGCTAAGTTCTTTTTAAGTTATGCTCTAAGAAAAAGCGAATATGATAAGGTTCACGATGTGAATGTGCAAAAGAAATGTGGGACACATTAGCCATTGCACATGAAGGCACAAACCAGGTGAAAGAATACAAGATTGATATTCTTGTTTATCAGTATGAGTTGTTCAAGATGAAAGATGATGAGTCTATTGATCAAATGTTTAGACGATTCCAAATAATTATTAATGGACTTAAGGCTTTGGGGAGAATCTCAATAGTCAAGATCACGTCAGAAAGATCCTCAGAAGTCTTCCAAAAAAATGGAGACCTAAAGTAACAGTAATACAAGAGGCCAAGGATCAAATTGCTTAGTTTACTAAAAATTTGAAGTAGAGCTTAATAAAAAGATAAACCCAAAAATGATAAATCTATTGCATTGAAGGCTAGTCAGAAGAATCAAAAGATGTAGAAAAATAGAAGTACATTTTCAAAAACATTAAAGATTGAAGAAATCAAGAATGATGATGCCAGTGAATCTAATCAAGATTCAAATGAAGATAAAGATGAGTTATCCTTCATTTCAAGAAAAATTAGAAGGATGTAGAAAAAGAAAACAAAGGGAAATAAATACTTCTCTTTCAAAAAGAATAGTAAAGACGATTCGAAGAATGAGAAAAGCTCTATCGTCTGCTATGAGTATAATAAACCAGGACATTACAAGTCTAAATGTCCCTTGCTCAAAAGAAAACAAAACAAAAGTCAAGAAAACAAAAAGAGCATGATGGCGACATGGGAAGATCTGGATTCATTTGAATCTAAATCCGACTCAGAAAAATCAGAACAAGCAAATATTTGATTAGTAGCTATAGGAGAAAGCGATGATGAGGTAATCTCTAAATTTAATGATCTTCGACATGCCTATTTAGAATTGTTAGAATATTTAATAAAACCATTTTCTCAGAATTCAACTAAAGCAGACTAAAAGAACGCAAAAAGATCAACACCACAAGTATTTAAATCAAGAGATTGAACAAAAGAGACTTATCTCAGGGAAACGTGTTTAGCTCTCAACTCACTTGTCTTAAGGTAATTTTCGCTCAAAAATTTGCTTAATTCATTCTCTACCATAGGCTTGTGATAGTTCTACTTCTTCACCATAAGAACTATAATTTTGCAAATCAAGAGGACTATCAGGGTTGTAATGATGAATGAAGGCCAAATGAGATGGATGGAGTAAAAGAAACAAAATGAGTGACATGTATAACAATTATATCTCATGAAATCAGTGTCAACTATTCCCAAGAAAAGATTTAAAATTCTAACATAGTAGCCTTTTTTTTGTCTTTTTTGTAATGCGGCAAAACAATTGTGAAAGACAAATATCATAATCAGACTCAAACTAGCTTCCTCAAATGTTAGAAGGAACTACTTAGGACACTTAAAACCGGTGCATTTGAAGTACCAAAATTATCACTATTTATTCTTTACTGAACTATGGTAGTAGCACACCATCACACTGGTCTGGTAAGATACACTACTTTTGTTTTTTGTTTTTTGTTTTTTTTTGAACCCATGAATTCTACTCATAAACACTCAAACTGAGAAAACTGGAGATAAAATATTTACATCATATAACAAAAGTGTGCATGCACTCAAAAAGATGGCTCAAGGGGGCTAGCAATGGTAAAGTGTATAGGGTTTGTGTTTAGGTGAGAAGAGTTTTGCAATGAACACCTCTTTCATTTTCACAAAATTCAGTTCATCAAGCCTTGATTAAGAATAAAAACAAGTTCTAGAGAGATTAAAAATTAAGCTGATGCACACAAATAAAAGAATTCAGGCCCAAATATCCTTCCAAGAAGGTTAGTATCTCAATTAAGCAATCTTAAGGTTTAAAAACGCACAGTGGACCTTCCTTAACGTACCCTCACTTACTTTTTGTTGAAAACATTAAAAATGGAATTAGTCAAAATTTAACTAACATTTAAAGACATGGATAGTTTTCTAAAAGCATATGTAAAACTTTGAATTTTTCAAAACTTTTTAATCACAGAAGTATTAAGAACTCAGTGTGGAAGCATTGATTAAGTGGTGGCTGCGGTGAAATCGAAAGTTGGCAGTGGCGAAGTTTGTCTGAGAAAATTTTCACCGTGCTGAAAATTGGCAAAAACAAATGTTTAAGTGTTGGCTGCGACGAAGTGATGAGTTGGAAAAATGTTGCCGCGGCGAAAGATTACAGAAACTTGGAGAAAATAGGCAAAATCCATGCAATTACAATTTCACCTCAAGGACCACTTTCAAAACTTAAATGATAACACACAAATGACGATTAAGTGGCCAAAATGTTACATGAATAAACTATTTGGTTTCCTCCCCCATATTTAAACACAATATTGTCCGTAATATTGAAAGAATTAAAGCACAATCATTTAGAGAAGATGTTAAACATTGGATGCACAGATATACAATATTTCAATAACTAATGAAATAAATATAACATTCATCACATGCTAGATCAACCAAGAAAAAGACATCAGAAAAGTCTATCTAGTATCCACGAAACCTAAGACTCAAAAATAAAACAACAAGACAAAATACAAATGACTCAAAATTGATCTCTAGGTGAATCAGTTGCAGACTGAGACTGTCCAGACCCAGATGGACCTGCTCCAGACGTGCCCTCCCCAACTGTGTCAATGCCGCGCAATAGATTGTCCTCATCAGAGGGCAATTGGAACTGTAGGCATTTAGCCAGCAAAGCATCTATGCATTGACGATAACACATGTCCCGATCATAAATGGCCTCCCGACACGTCCTCTACTAGATCTCGCCCAAGAGAGTGCAACGAAGTTGGTCGAGATTAGCAGAAAGTCCATCAAACCTAGTAGCAAGGGTTGCTAAAGTGACAAGTGCAGGGAACTCTAGAGTTGGCAGGTCGTGCTCAGTAGGGACATCAGCTGTGGAGGTTGTACCATCATCAGATACATGGATAGGAGGGGGTGGTGGTGCAAGGGTAGGGTGTTTTAGGCGGTCATACCTAAAGAATGTGGTCGGGTCAAAATAGTTGTCGGTATCGAATTCCGGTACATTGTGTGCTCGAAAGATGTCAGAAACAAGGTAGGGGAAGGCTATGGCATTTGTTAGTTTGGCCGTTTGGACACAGTTATGAAGGGAGGAGGCAATAGCGTCAGCTATATTTACCAGACGGCCAGTCATGTGGAGGTGGATATATGGGGCTTGGCATTTAGTGACATAGGCGAGGTCGGTGGATGGGACGATGTTGTTACAAACTAGGTGCAACCAAGGCTGAGCCTCTAGTCATAATTCAGAGTGTTTAAGGAATGTCTCGGTATATCGTGGCCGATGCCAGTCAGCTCCCTCGTGATAGAGGGTGCGAACAACATCGGCCAGAGGATAATTGTGGATTAATTGATCAAAATGACAGTGGAGACAGGGAGAAAGATTAAAATGGTGGCGGATGTTAAAGGTGGTGAAGGCATGAGGCTCCCTAATGCCACGAAAGTCAATGGCTAAACGATTGTGGATCTGAGTATATGTATAAAAATATCGAACGAATTTGTCATTGCTTTGGGTGCGCTCCCTAACTAGGCCAGTTAGATGGGATGCATAAAGTTGTTGAACAAAAGGGTTGTTGGAAGGGGTGAGAGGAAAGGGTCACTCCTTAATAAGGGGTCGACATCAAATTTTTCGTATAACTCCTCAAATGTGAACTCATTGTCTGGTGAGTCAGGTTCATTGGAGGGGGTAGGTTTTTGGTTCAAGTCATTTCCTACAGATGAACAAATTAATTAAAGTAAAAATCACAACAATTCAACCTTCGTCGTGACAAAACATTCCAGAGAGGATGATATGTCCACTGATTTGCCCTAACTAACAACAACATATAAGATAAAAATAAATGGACGAAGAAGGGAAATGAGACACTTACAAAGATGAGAAGGAAGCTGCACAGCTAGAGAATGGAAAATGGAGGTGATTAGGACAGAAAATAGAAAACTAGAATGAGGGAGGCTTGAGAGACTTTGCCACGACATGCTAGGGTTAGAAGAGCAGGAGACAGAAGAGAGTGAGTTTAAGAAAGTAATAAGGTGAAAAGACGAAAAGAATGGGAAGAGGAAGTAAATGGTCGAAGGTATTTGGGGGTAAAATGGTAAATTGATAAATCAAAATCAAAGAAAGGAGAGGGTAGCATGCGCAGATTCTGTCTTTGCCGCGATGAAAGTTTAAATAGAAGACATAGGGATACGTCACCGTGGCGACGTGAAACACACGTTGCGGCGAAAATAACCCAAGAGAAAATGGAACGAAATAGTTGTGTGTCGCTGCGATGATGTGAAATACACGCCGCGCCAAAAATTTCTAGAAAGAAAAAGACTAAGTGGAGACTTTTTCTGTGGCGAAACCATAATTTTCGCCGCGGCAGTAACCCAACGTTAAAGAGCAACAGACAGAAATTTTTTCACACAGAAATGAAAAACATGATAAACAAGCACAAAATACAGGCCAGATACTTAGAAAAACTTTGTAAGGTACTTAATAAGGTCAAGAATGAAATCGCAACACAATCAACAATATGCAACTTCTCCATACTCAAAGAATCATGCTTCAGAGTGATCAATCACAGCAAAATAAAAGGCAGTAGATAGAACTAAAAGGGTTATTATTGAATTGAAAATTACTATTAAACTAAAAACTAAGCTACCTTTCCTACTGGGTTAGTTTCTCTCCCATACTTACTCAACAAACTAATGCACCAAACATGTCAATGAACAATCACAAGGAAAAGTTAAGTAAATAAGTGAAGGAAAGAAACAACTTGGGATTTATGGAGGTTTCTGGTTCTTATGATAGAGCTTCAAAAGGTGTCCATTCACCTTAAGCTTAGTGCCAGTCTCTTCATGTTAAAGCTCCACCATGTCAAAGTCGTGCACTTTTGTCACTGTGTACAACCTATCCTAATGAGTATTAAATTTTCCTTAAAAGTGAAACGAGCCTTAAACAGTAACACTTTATCTCCCTTTTTGAAGTCCTTCCTCAAGATGCCTTTATCGTGTGTTTTTCTCCTTGTAAAGTCTAGAGTTCTCATACGCCACTAGCCTCAACTCTACCAATTCTTGCAACTGCGACTTTCTCTCCATCCCAGAAGATTCTAAGTCTATATTGCACTGCTTGACTGCCCAATAAACTTTATGTTCCAACTCGATTGGCAAATGGAAAGCCTTTCCATAAATTAGGCGGTATGGAGACATCCCGATTGGTGACTTGTAGGTGGCCCGATAAGCCCATAGTGCTTCTTTTAAGTGCAAACTCCAATCTTTCTTGGAGGGTTTTACAATCTTCTCCAAAATATGCTTTACCTCCCAATTAGATATCTCAGCCTGACCATTGGTTTAGGGGTAATATGTAGTGGAGACTTTATGAGTGACTCCAAATTTTGAAAACAAATTGTCAACTACCCTATTACAGAAATGTGTACCCCTATCACTCACCACAGCCTTTGGGATCCCAAGCCTATAAAAAATGTTGGTCTTAAGAAATTTAGACACTATTTAGGCATCATCTTTCCAAGTAGGCACAGCCTCTATCCATTTTGACACATAATCTACGGCTAGAAGGATATATACAAAACCAAAAGACGGAGGGAAAGGACCCATGAAGTCAATCCCCCAAACATCAAAGATTTTGCTGAGGCATTTCATGTCTTTTTCCTAATCCCCCAAATGTTGACACTTGTCACAAGACTGAAAAAATGTAAAAGAATATTTAAAAAGGGTTGGCCAGTAAAATCGGAGTCTAGAATTTTTCTAGATGTTCTCCTTGCACTGAAATCCCCCCACAAACCATAGAATGGCAAGCTGAGATAATGGCATCACATTCTTTATTAGGTACACATCTCCTTATGAATTGATCACTACACATTTGCCATAGATGAGGAGCATCCCGCATGTAATACCTTGCTTCGTTCTTAAGCTTTTGTGCCTGCGAATTAGACATAAAAGGTGGGGTGAGTCCAGTCATAAGGTAGTTTACAATATATGCATATCAAGGCTTTTTTTAAAATAAAGAACATAAAACTACATCAGGAAAAGAATCATAAGTAAGCTCGAAAGAGTCTATTACCTTTGTATCCTTTGGTAGCCGACTCAAGTGGTTGACTACATGATTTGCTGCTCCTGGCCTATCCTTTATCTCGATATCGAATTCTTGAAGAAGCAATGCCCATCTTATCAATCTTTGCTTAGAATGTGGTTTCTTAAGAAGGTATCGGATAGCTGCATGATCGATGAACACAGTGACATGAGAATTTAACAAATAATGGCTAAACTTTTCTAAAGCAAAAACTACTGTAAACAACTCTTTTTCTGTTGTTGTGTAGTTGATTTGTGCTGCATCTAATGTTTTTGAGGCATAGGCAATTGCTCTTGATATTTTCTCCTCCCTTTGGCCCAACATAGCTCCTAAAGCACAATTAGAAACATCACATGAAAGCTCAAAAGGTAGGTTCCAATCAGGGGCAACCAGAATAGGGGAAGAAATAAGTTGTGACTTTAACTGATCAAAAGCATGCCTACATAAATCATCAAAGTCAAATTTAACATCTTTTTGTAAAAGCCTGGAAAGAGGTAATGCAATCTTGCTAAAATCTTTAATAAATCGCCTATAGAATCTTACATGACCCAAAAATGATCTTATATCTTTAACACAAACAGGATAAGGCAATGACGATATTATCTCAATCTTTGCTTTATCATCTTCAATCCCCTTGCTAAAAATCAAATGACCTAGCATTATGCCCTCATTAACCATGAAGTGACATTTTTTAAAATTCAAAATCATATTCTTCTTAATGCATCGTTTCAAAACTTTTTCAAGACTAACAAGGAAATTATCAAAAGAACCACCATACACAGGGAAATCATCCATAAAGGCTTCCATGCATTCTTCTAAAAATTCACAGAAAACAGCCATCATACAATGCTGGAAAGTCCTTGAGGCATTGCATAATCCAAGAGGCATCCTACAATAAGCGAAGGTACCAAAAGGACATGTAAAATTGGTTTTATCTTTGTCCTCTGGTTTAATAGGTACTTGAAAGTACCCAGAGAAACCATCCAAAAAATAGTAGTGGGATTTGCCTGCAAGTCGCTCTAGCATTTGGTCAATAAAAGGAAAGGGGAAATGATCTTTATGTGTGGCATCATTTAATCTCCTACGGTCTATGCTCACACGCTACGAATTTTTCACTCTTGTAGGAATAAGCTCATCCCTATCATTTTTAACCACAGTGACCTCACTCTTTTTAAGTACTACATGGATTGGACTAACCCACTCACTATCAAATATGGGATAAATGATCCCAGCACTCAAAAGCTTGGTTATTTCTTTCTTAACCACATTTAAGATAAGTGGGTTTAATTTCCTTTAGCGTTTTCTAACTGGTTTGAAACCCTTACCCAGTAGAATCCTACATGTGCAAATAGTTGGACTAATCCCAGGTATGTATGCTAAAGTCCACCCTATAGCCCTCTTATGCTCTCTTAAAACCTTAAGGAGTCTATCCTCCTCACTGCTAGACAGAGAATTGGCAATTATAATAGGTATCGCTCATTTGACTCAAGGAAAGCATACTTTAAAGTAGCGGGGTAGGGGTTTCAATTCAATTGCAAGAGGTTGCACAATAGAAGGTATTAATTCATGAAGTTTAAGAGAGAACAGTTTTCTTCCCTGATATTCAACTAATGGTTAGCGAGGTTCCATGCTGTCACCTTCAGTCTAAGATTTTTGTTGCAATGAAATGACTTCATCAATTTCCTCGTCTAAGTGCTCCTCCACGATGCCAGAATCACCTTAAACTTTCACAGAAAACCTTTGCCATAGGGGGTCATCACTGATAGTAGAATCAAGTGAACACAATTTAGAATCAAAGGAACCCTATTGCATTTCTAATGCAGAACAAGCATCTTCAACAACAATATCAATCATGTTAACACCCAAAAGTGAGTAATCTTCATATGAATGTTTCATTACTTCATACATGTTAAAACAAACTTTTTGATCACCTACGTCCATTGTGATGGTTCCTTCTTTCATACTAATCATGGTATTAGCAGTTCTTAAGAAAGGGCTACCAAGAATCAGCGTGGTGTCATGTGCAAGTTCAGAAGACATATTGAGAACATAAAAATCAGTAGGAAAAACCAAACCTTTAACTTAGACCAAAATATCCTCTATAATGCCCTCAGGATACCTAATAGACCTATCAGCCAATCGGAGTACTACTATGGTACACTTAAGATTTTGACTCCCAATGAAGTGTAGACTGACTTAGGCTTGACATTAATAGCTACTCCTAGATCTAACAAAGCTCCCCCTATAGTTACTTTACCTAAAGGACAAGGGATGGTAAAGGATCCAGGGTCTTGGCATTTTATAGGAAGTTGAGGTTTAAAAAGAATAGACACATTTGAGCTGACTTAAACTCTCTCATTTGGCCTGAACTTCCTCTTATGTGTACACAGGTCTTTAAGGTATTTGGCATAAGCAGGAACTTGTTTCACAAGATCAAGCAAAGGAATATTGACTTCCACTCTACTAAATAATTCAATAATAACCTTTTCATGCTTAGTGTTAGTCATTCTTTTTCTCATCAAATAAGAATTAGGAAAAGGAAGCTCTTTGAGATATACCTCCTTACCATTAGCTTTATTGGCTCCATA
Source organism: Erythroxylum rotundifolium (assembly GCA_027563915.1). Classification (NCBI taxonomy): domain Eukaryota; kingdom Viridiplantae; phylum Streptophyta; class Magnoliopsida; order Malpighiales; family Erythroxylaceae; genus Erythroxylum; species Erythroxylum rotundifolium. Next base: position 2,015 of record JAOSBO010221879.1, on the reverse strand, counting down.
CTTGCTTAACTCATCTTGCTTACTTGCTGTGGCTTCTTTATTGTTGCTCTCAAGATTTGTTCCTTTGTTATTCAAAATTGTGGACTTCTTTTTAGCCAATAATGCTTTCTCTTTAGTGCTTTTAGAATTCTTCGTCTTTTCCATCGTGGAACACAACCCATTATATTCAATCTCTTCCTCAACTACTTCATTATTTGAATCCCGAAATTTTACTTGCTGCCCACTTCGAAGAGTGATGACATTTAAACCCTTAGGATTTATAACAATTTTTAAGGTAATAGTGCCACTGCTCTTAGCTCATTGCTCACTCATTTTATTGGATAATTGAGTTAGATAGGAATTGATATTCTCAGTCTTTGTCTTCCATTGCTCCATTCTTTTCTCTAAAGCATTGAATCTAGCAGCATTCTTAGATGAGTCTTGTTGAATCAAAGAGGTTATAGAATTGAACTGGTTGTCATTGGAAGTCCTCTCGTCTTTCATCAATTCCATCATATTGTGCAAGAGTTAGTTGGTGTCTTCCTTTTATGGAACAGTCAAAGCTTTCTGTTGGTTTGGGAACTGGTTAGTAGATAGACAAGCCCCTCCACCTCTCTGGAATCTGTTTGAAGATCCATTCTTGTCATTTCTCTAACTAAATCGAGGGTTTGCTCTCTATCCCTTATTGTATGTATTAGAATAGGGGTCCCACTTCTGATTTCACCTACCCTAATAAACAGCAGATACCTCTTCATATCGATTAGGGCAGACACTGGTAATATGCATCACAGACCCAAAAGTTTTGCAGCTAGGTGCCGTAAAGTCCATAGGTGTTTGTGGATGATGCACACTCATATTTTTCAACTCTGCAGTAATGAGGGCCAGTTGAGAAGTCTTTTTTTTCCTAAAGAGACTACCTTAGACTCAAGACTTTCCATCTTCCTAGAGTTTACTATTAAAGCTCCCAACTCATGGATGCCTCTAGTGTCTCTTGCACTATACTGTTGATGATTTAGGGCCATTTTCTTAATCAGATCCTAAGCCTCTTCAGCGGTGAGGTCTATCAGTGAACCTCCTGAAGCTGCATCTAACATATCTTTGTCTTGACTCTTCAACCCATCATAAGAATATTACACCAACTGCTCGTCTGGTATTTGATGGTGAGGGCATCGTGACAATAGATCTTGAAAACGGTTCCAATAATCATTGAGAGACTCATTAAAGTCTTGTCGAGCTGAGTAGATTTCCTTTCTCGTTGGTGAAGTTCTGGAAGTAAGAAAGTACTTCTCCAAGGATGCCTTCCTCAAATTTCACCAGCTGTGATATGCATTTGCCATATGTCTTGGAAGACTCATATACCACTCATAGAACCCAGAAACTTCATAACTTGGAATGCATCTGAATCATCCATGATGAAGGATGAACAGTGGAAGAAAAATATGGAGGAAGTTAGGATGTTTTTGTGGAGAAATGATGAAGGAGACTCTATAAAATAGGTTCTGCCACCTCATACCTCTTACTTATCCCAAAATGTTTTTTAATGATATTCAGGTCGGGTTATAAGCATGGGTAAGTGGAGTTTCCAAAAATGACTCGAGTTTTAGGTTGCTGTTTCGAAGTTTTCCCTGCAGCAAAGTGAGGAGTTCACCGCGGCCAAATTTTCCCGAAGGGTCTGAGCTATTGATTCAAAGGTTTCGCTACAACAAAGTGATGAGTTCGTCGTGGCCAAATTTTCCCAAAAGCATTTGGCTGTTGATTCATATGTTTCATCGCGGCATAATGAGGAGTTCGTCGTGGCTAACTTGTCCTGATGGGTCTTCTTCCTTGACTTTATGGCCCATCAATTTTTTGGTCTTCACTCTTGGCTCCACATCTTGAGTGTCCTACAATAAAAAACAATAGTTTACAATATCAACTGTCCTATAAATCAAGTGAGTGCAATTAATAATTAATTATGACAATTTTACCCTTAAACTATGTTAATTCAAAACAAGCACTCTTGAAATAAATTAAGCACAATATCCAACAAAAAGAGC
>JAOSBO010221862.1:3287-14969 GCA_027563915.1 Erythroxylum rotundifolium | reverse complement strand
TTATCAACTGCATAAATATTACAAATCTTTTCCTTCTAATGTGGAAGCAAGGAGACATCTTCCAAAATGGATGTCTCTAGAAAATTGAAATAGTTTGTGTAATTATTGGGCCTCTTTCAATGTTTAGGGTTTTTTTCTTTCACTTCACAATCGCTTCCATTAGTCTTGTTAGACAATTTAATGACTACTTTTACCTTTATTTAGGAAAAGTGTGAGAAGGCCAAGGTTAACCGAGGAAAAATGAAAACTCCTCACAACTAAGGCTCCAAATCATTTATTGTCATGCGAAATGAATACATTAGTTCTTTGTTTACAAGTTATAATTATATCAGTGCATACAATATTATTTATTTTTTAAAAATTATTTTCATAAAACAGAGTCAAAAGGAACTATATGGAGAAGGGTGTGATATGTTACACTCTACAAGTTAACACACTATCAGGAAATTGAAGGTTGGATGTCTGAAGAAGCATAAAATAATTATGAAAGTATAAAAAGTTGTTAAAATTTTAAGTTTAGTTATTTATGTGGTATTAATTAATAATATTTGAATTAAATGTTGATTTTGTCTTTAAAATTTTAGAATAAGATGCAGGAGTTGTTGCAAACATCAATGTCTGATGGAAATGTAGCACCCCACTCTCATAAGGCACATTCCTGAACACACCGACGTTATTCGAGAACATACTTTATGAGGGTGATATGCTAGAACAGTCAAATAATCAAACTTATTGCAAATTTTCCACACATCACACGCATATTTAGAAAATCAATAAACCTTTCCAGCTCATTTTATTTAAAAGCAATTTTAGTCGCAGTGTTATGAACAATTAACACATCATTATATATTCCAATAATCATCTGGGCCTAATACAAAACCTTTCCAATCATACAATTAGTAACTTTTCAATTCGCATAAAAGTTGTACAAAATTTGCGAAATACAATTTTTAAAATACAAAAGAAATACTGTAGGCATATGTAGGTACAACTAATCCCAACTCTATCTCTTACTTAAAAGCAGTGATTAGACTCTAATTGGCCTAACTGGGTGTCTCTTCTGAACCTAAAAAATATGCTGTAAATTTTGGGGTGAGTTTTGTGAACTTAGTTGAGTAACCATCCTCGATGGTTCACTCTTGTCATGCAACACAACAATTCATGTTATCATATAATTAACATCATCTCAATTATCATCATGTAATGTCATGAAACACTTTGTTCACAATTATCACATTTCCAATTCCATACAATTAATCATTTCATTACGACCATGCAGATTATATTCATCAATAAGCTTTCACACATTTCATATAATCAAAGTCTTCAAAACATTGCAATTGTTCAATGCATTCATTTCATATGTGTATGCAATGTTTATGAGACTCAAATTTAGTTATTACGATGTTGTAACCGAGTGCTCTTTCATACTATCCCTTATCCGTTGGTGGTACATGGCTCATTTTACATATTGAGCCATAGGCTCTTACCACAGATGTCTGATCATTAATCTCTTTTTCATTGGCTACTCCATTCACAATTACCTTTATATTTTATGTATTCATGGAATAAAATGCATTAAACATATTCAATCATCTTTTTCAGTCCATTACATTAGCATTTACTTTCTCATTCACACTGATCATTAGACTTAGTCTGGCATTCAACGTATAAGTTGAGAACACATTTATTCAATCACATTCACATTCAACGAACACTTCCAATGTGTTATTCATGCATCAAACACCTCAGACATTTTATGTCCGGAAATCAGTACACATACATCACACACTAATTCAATTCAAAATCAAACAAACAATTAAGGCAAGACCATCTTAGGTTACTCATAGTACACTCCAGATTAGCATTAGCTTCAAAGATCCGGAGCTATCTAGATGTAGACGTTCTATCCTATATATCAACATCATGAAATACATATAGTGCACACAAATTACTAATTTTACAATCACATAAAAATTCAATTATACGCATATATGTATGTGTAAAGTATAATGCATGCTTATATTGACAATCCCGGGCATATGTCCTTTATTCACATCTCATAATCAATTAAAATATTTCAATCATTCTTTAATACCTAATGCCCTTTACACATTTTATTCACCTCATTCATCATTAGCTAAGTTTACTTAGGATCTCATTCAAGCCTAATTACCACATATGGAAGCACTCTAGCATTGGTTGTTTCAAACTTCACTCAAAAGACAACCCCTTTTTCTCCATAGGTCTAACCACAATCGTGATGTCCTTGCCACGATTATTACAAAAACATTTTCTAACTAGGCCATGATTGTGCTATAAGAGCCACGACTGTGATAGAAAATTTATTTTTTTAGGCCACGATCATGCTGTAAGGGCCACGATCGTGCCTTGCATTTTTCTTCCTTCATCGACACGAATTTAACACTTATACATACATCAATTCTACTCCAAATTTTCCAAAATTCATACACATTAATGCAATTTCATTTTATGCTAATTACACTTCCCATTTATTGCATTAAACTATCTAATCCTTTACTTATTTGATTCAACATTTCCTACCTAATCTCTTCCTTCATGAAATCCTATTCTTTTTCGATAATTCCTCAATCATAATGCATCAAACAATTTATTCATTATGTTATGTCCTTATTTAACACTCAAGTTATTTCGCATTTAGATGTGTTGCAATCAAACATCCTTTTCCTTAAATGTATAACATCAAGATCAATCTAAACTTATCACACATTTAACCAACTTTTCTTGTATCAAAATTATATTGCTTTTCAGCCCTAGTTAAGTCCAAAAACATTACAACTATATACCTCATCCCTAATTGGTTCAAACATTGCATAATAAAAAATTACCATGAAAAATCACTGCCACACTGCCACAATCATGACATCCCCTGCCACGATCATGACAAAAACTAATCTCCCATTTTTTCCTACAGTTTTCCAGTTTTTCTCAAGATAAAATTTCAGGTCAGTTTTGTATGACCATTACGACCTAGAAATGAGGTATTTAAGCAACAACTTCTTCTAATAAAATTTTTTTCTATGTCTTAAGTTTCTAATGACATCAAATTCAAGCATTTTGGTTCCACATTATGGAAGTCATATCCAAAATACTATAAATTGTTCTCATACCACGATAGCACACAGTTCTCAAATTCAAGCCAAACTCTAAACTCTTAAGGACATAATTAAAATTCAATTCCTTCATAAAACTTGTATCCATATGTCTATAGTTTAATATAAATCAAAAATCACCCCAATTGGACATATGCACCTCAAGATATGGCCAAAATGCAGATCCATGTTCAGTAAAAGTACTACATCTAACATAATACAACACACATTTAACTTCATTTTCAACTTTACTTTGTCTCAAAACTATCATCCTACTTCTTCTCATTTCAAGACCATTCAGTAGCCTTTTATTTGGCTTTAATCTCATTCTAGTTCATCTTGTAAGCAGCTACCAATAATCCTCGTGATCAGACCTCAAAACAGAGCAAGAACATATATCTTTGCTTTATAAATTTCTCTGCATTCATTTTACAACATTTAAAATGGTCATTCTAGGTAAAATCATCCCTCGAACAATTTATGAATTATCATGCACAATATACACAAAAATAAGACATCTATAAGCTCATTTTGTCATCCACATTCCAACATGTTTTCGTCCCCATTTCAAGATCTTTCAACTTCTAACTATCATTATACATGTTTCACTCAACAATTCAAGAAGAATAACATGCTACATACTTGTTTAAGCTTCAAGATCTTCATCCCACACTCAACCCTAGCTTTCCATCTTTATAAGATCATCATCATTCAAGGAGTGATTTGGGTCATTTTGTAGCAAGATGAAGAGAACAACAAGGATCTTGAAGTGGGTGGATTTATTGTCAATAAAAATCAAGGATGTAAATTTGGAGAGCAAGAATCATAAATGGAGGAGGAGAAGAAATGAAGAAGATGAATATGAGAGACAGACTTACGAAGAGAGGAGAAAATAGCAAATGGAAGACCAAAAATGAGAGAGTTGGTCTTTGACTTAAGAAAAATCATGGGTTGAAACACGTGGTGTGGCAAGTGTCATTTTCTCATGACCCTCTTTTGGTCTTTTTACAATGTTAGTCCATCAGTCTCCCGATTCTAATCCAATTGACTCCCAAGTTTAACTTACATGTGTTATTAAATCCCAATATCATATATCAATAATTTCTTGTGTCACTTGCCACTTATTTCTACTACCATTTATCGATTGTTCTGCCACTTGGCATTTTTCCTAATCCATAAATACCCAAAATTTTAGAAAATTCTCAAATTTTACTGAAAATTCTAAATCACATACACACCAACTAAATTTTTAAGACACAAAATCCATAATTCACATTATATTCACATTAAAATGATCATTTATACCTGGAAATGTCAAACGAGTGCATAAATAAATTATTGTAATGTGTGCAATAAGCAATTTCACGTACATGATTGATATATTGTGCATGAGTATGAAATGCATTTTTCTAATCTCTAATTGTTATTTCTCATTTATAGAAATTCTAACCCTTAGTAAAGAATTAGGATATTACAGGAAATGAGCCCAATGTAGATAACAATTGTAAGAAGGTACTCGGTACAAGATCCATCTACATCAAAGGTCCTAGGTTTGGGCCTAAGTCAACTGCTTCATCCTCATCAACACTAGTATATGTTGATCGACTTCAAGAGGAGAACCAGTCGCTTAAGGCTAAATTATAACGTAATAATCAAATCTTACAACGTAATGAACAAAAATTTGCAAGGCTTGAAAAGATGGTCAAAAAATTACTTGGCTCGAATTATAGAAGTAGTGATGATGAAAATGAGTCTTAGTCATTGAACTAATATTTGTATTTTTTATTTTGCACATAAGTATTTTTGTTAACATTTGTAATTGACATTTAATAATATTTAATTTTTTATATACAATGCTTCTAATTTCTAATTATTTTTATGATTTTTATATAATAAATTATAAAAAAACTAAATATTACATACAGTAACATGAATTAAAAATATCACTGATAATTATAATTAACATAATAAATATTTTTTAATAATGTATACGATCAAAAATTTCAAAACATAGCTAAAAAGATTAGGCTACATTTTCCAAATCGTCACCAATAGATTTTTTGGTACATTTCCAAAAAATGTAGCTAAAGAAATTTTGCCACGTCTGCCAAATTGTCACCAATAACTTTTGGCTATGCCTATCTTTTGGTGCTAAAAATAATTAGTTTAGGGATGGCAATCTTGGCCTGACCTGCCCGGCCCATGGTCCGCAAGGTCCGAGCCATAGGTCACCCCATGGCTCGCCCATTTGTTCGGAAACAACGTCATTTTGATTAAAACGACATCGTTTTGATACTTTTTTTAAAAATAATTTAATGGAAGGGCCGAGCCGGGCCGGCCAGCCTATTCTATGGCCAGTTCTACAGGCCAATTAGCGCAATGGTGGGCTGGGCCACTAGGGATGGCAATGGGCCGCTCGGCGCAGCCCAGCACATTGCCATCCCTAAATTAGCTACATCACAGACAAACCTTGAGAAAATTTTTTAGCTATTTCCCAATATCGTAGCTAATAGCTTTTCTCCATGAAAACTAAGCGTTCCATAAAGTTATTATTGATGATTTGTTATATCATTGCCTATCTCTTTTTGCTACTCAGGCAGCTCGTAACAAACAATAGTTAGCAACGATTTGACGGAAATGTCGCCTACAGTTTTTTTCCCACAGATGACGATTTTTGCAATGAAAGTTGTCCGTCGCTAATAATTATTAGCAACAATTTTTGGGCAATCATAGGCTGATCCCTTGTGGCAATTTGATTGGTAAGCAACCCTCCATTTCACTATAGTTTAATTCACTTTTTCCTTTACCCCTCGTCTTTTTCTTTTCCACTTGTAAACATGTTTTCTCGCTAAATATCATAAGGTAGTCTCTTGACGTTGGAGAATTTGACGAGTTTCCATTCCCTTTCGCATGGTTTTCTTATACGGGAATGCTGCATTTTTGTGTGAAATTGGTGTTATTTTCCGTTTCTTCTTTGTTTTTTGTTATAGCTGAAGATCAAGACAGACGAGTTTTCATGTTTTTGAGGAAGTTCGTATTTTTAATATTCTTGTGTGGATGCATAAAAGATTTTTTCCTCTCTTCAAACTGTGTTTTATATTTCTTATAACCCTTCTCTGTTCAAAACAAAAGACATATTAACAGTGTTTCTGTCTTTAGGAGCTACAACCTTTTCATATACCCAATGATTATCTTCGAGAATTGGTTTGGAAGCATGGTAAAAGCCTTATCTTTTTGTAGGTTTTGTGCCTAGTATGACAGCTATCCCTTGAGAAATGAATTTATTTTACACAAGGTGAGTACATTGTAAAAGCAGTCACTACAAAGGAAAAAGTGTGGAGTTGCTTTGTAATCAGTGGTTCACTAGAGGCTAAAGGATTTTTAGTTTACATTTTGACAGTAGGGTGGAGAGGTTAAGCTTAAGATAAAGAGATTAGAGAGCTGCAGCAGCTATTAGATATCCTATCTAAAACGGAGGAGTGGGATCTTAAATAAGGCTAACGAATTGTCCATATTATGCAATACTAAAAAGAAAGAAATAAAATTAAAAATGAAATAAAAAATATATTCTATATGGATATATGGAAAAATATTCTATCTAGAAAAATATTGCGCCCAATAGGATTTGAACCTATATCAAAGGTTTAGAAGACCTTTGTCTTATCCATTAGACAATGGACACTTTTCAATTTTGTTTTTCTTAGTTTTTTTTGTGCTAATAAAGAAAAAATATTGAAAAAATTTTCTAGAATTGCATATTGAATGAATTCAATTACAGATTTAATTTGTTATTGTTAAAATTTAGAAATTATAAAAAGAATTTTATCAATTCAGCAAAAAACTACCCATGTCCGGCAATGCAAGGGAGGCTAATGATAAGATACTAAACATCATGAATATTTTTGACATTAGGTAGCCATTCCACCCATTTCATCAAAATAAGAAAGACGTATTCTATCAAAACTCATTCCTGCCAAGAAAAACAATGCAGCACCAATAAATCCATGTGATGTTGTCCGTCTCGTGTTTTCTACAACTTGAAGGCCGACATTATTCCTAGATTCGCTGGTATATTTCAAGGGAATTTCTTACTAGTAATTATATCAATGTTAGTAGCTTGTTTTGATCAAACGTGAACATCAACGTACTCTATGCACAAGACTCCTTGCTTTGTGAGGGTCAGAAGAGGGTCATCAATGTACGCAACCTTTTGTAATTTTTACAAAGAAGCTATTTCTGTGACTCTAACCTATAACCCTATAGATATAAAGGAGCAACTGTTACTAGTTGCTTGTTTAGATCACCTTTCCTTTTTTCCATTGAATGTACTAAAAATGAGGTGGATTATGTTTAGCAGTTGGTTATATTGTTGAAATAATCACCTGTACCAGTCACTGTTGAAAGCTGATATGAATAAACTTTAAGAAAGGTATTACCTCTGCTTGTGTTTGGCAGATTAAGTATATGGATCTTTATTGCAAGTAGGTTTTGGAGTATATATGTTAAATTTTTCTACCACGATAGCATATATGTGTTTTACCAAAGTTTTTTGTTATATAGCATAAGCCAACTATTGTCCAGAGAATTTATGCCAGGATAATGTGTTAAAATTCAGGCAAATTATGATTTTAAAACCCCAAAGTAAATTGTGTGCACAATGAAATTATGTGATCCATGGTGAAAAGATGTTTTTAAGGATTTAACGGAAAGCTGTTGTAAATAGCACGAGGACTTCAATAGAAAATTTTGGGAATGTTGGATGAGAAAGTATTATAAGTAGGAAGGCTAGAAATTCAATCATCTTGAGTTTATTAATGCAAAAGTTGTGTTGTTAAAGTAAAACAATAATAACAATAACGTCTCATTATGAACCTCCCTAGGATGTAAGGTCTAGAGAAGTTCAGAAATATGCAATTTTATTCTTAATAAATAGAAAGATTGTTTTCAATAAATCCACACAAAAAATTTTGAAAATGGCTAGAAGAAAATAATAGACAAATACATAAACAAATAACTACATAAATAAAAATCAAAAGAAAAAGAAAAAGAATAAATAAACAAGAAAGAAAAAATAATAAAAAATAAACAAGTAATTGAAAAAGAAAAAATTATGAAATAAAGGAACAATTGCTACAAACTAAAAGAACAATTGTTACAAAAGAAGTGTTTAGGTTGATTAAAGATGGAAAAATTTTAAAAGAATGTTCAAAAGGTCCATAAAGAAATAATGACCTCTCTATATAGGGTCTTTTACTAGTATTCTATTTTGCCAAAGTATTCTATTAAAGGTTAACTCCTCAATAATTTCTAATAGGGCTATCATTCTTGATCACCTCCTTTCAATTTTTTGGAGTCTTCCTTGTCTTCTCTTACAATTCTTAAGTATAATCTTCTTGCATCTTTTCATTGAGACATTAGGATGCCTCTTCTTAACACGTTTGAGTTACCTAAGCCTTGTCTCACATAATTTACTATCAATATTAGTCACCCTCAATTTGTCTTTTACCATTACATTGCCAACCTTATCTCTATTTTTAGGGTTGCAAAGCTAATGGAGGATCATCATCTTCATCACCATTGACTTATCACTATACACCTGTTTGATGAGCCAATACTCTGTCCTATAAAGCATGGCCGACCTAAAACAATGTCATCATCTATCTCACCAATGCTTAGACTCTAACATATACCTTCAAAATTCTAGTTTGTCATCAACTCCCTCTTTCATTTCATTCACTAAAACAATGTTATCATCAAACAGTATACATCAAGGCACGTCCTCTTGGATATTCTTGGTAAGCTTATTCATAACTTCTATAAACAGGAAGGGTCTGATCCTTGGTGTAGCTTGATATAAAAAAAAATGTTCTTTATCTTTTCCTATCATTTTCACTATAGTCTTAATACTATTATGCATATTCCTAATAGTTTGTATATAGGCATCAAGAACTCCTTTAACTTTTAAATAGCTCCAAATGATTTTTTAGGTATTTTTTCATAAAAGTTTTCAAAATTAATGAAAATTATGAGCAGTTGTCTCTATCTATCCTTATAATATTTTATTAATCATCTAGTGAGATGTATGACTTTTGTTGTGTGCCTAGAAAAAACATAACTTAACCCAATACACAAAGCTCTCCGCTTTGCAAGGATCGGGGGAGGATCATCAATGTACGTAGCCTTCCCTTTGCATCTTTACAAAGAGGCTATTTCTGTAAATCAAACTCGTAACTTTTTGGTCGCAAAGGAATAACATTACCTTATTAAGTTGAAAGCAAATTGGTTTTCCGATTTAGGTATGCCCTTTCTCACTCTATTCTCCAAAATTTCATAGTGTTACTAAGTAGTTTGATGACTTTATAGTTTTCATAGTTTTGAATGTCCCTTTTATTCTTGCAGAAAGAGATTAATGTACTAAGTCCCCACTCATATCAGATTTTTGGTGGACTTGAGGATCACATTAAAAAGCTTATCTAACCAAGTAAGACCCTCTTCTCCAAGATTCTTCCACACCTCTAAAAATATCTCATATGGTCCTATTGTCCTTTCACTCTTTATCTTTGTTATAGCTACTTTAACTTCTCTCATGATATGTTGACAAAAAGTAAAGTTATGATATTATTCAAAAGCGTTAAAATCACCAAAATAAATGTTGTTATGTCCGCCTTTAATAAAAAGTCGTAGAAATGGCTCTGTCATTTTCTCATGATGTCCTTTTTATATACAAGCACTCATTTTGTTTTATCCTTTAGAACTTGATCAAAATTACTCTCTTTCTGTTTTCTAGCTCTCGCCAACTTAAAAATATTCATTTCTCCATCCTTTGTTTTTAATATTCAATATAAGTTCTCGTAGGAGCTGCTAAAAAGAGACTACTAGAGTAGTTAAAAAAAATCAAATAAGCTATACTAAATAACAATATTAGGAAAACCCAAATTACAACAGTAAAAAAGGAATAAATAAGGTAATTAAAGGAAGTAGTTAAATCCAAATTCAACAAAATCTAGTCTTAAAACATCATATTATTAGCCACATTTAAATTGCAAAATAAGTACTAACAACTATAAATAAAACCCAACTAACATTCCATTAATAGATATTATTGCCCAAAATTAAGCTACTAGCATATAAAAATGAAAACTACTAATACTTTTTTTTCAAATGGAGGAACCTGTAACCGCTATCCTTTAGATGCACATTGAGTAAACCTCCGGATTGACACAGTAGCTTACAAATCATACCAACCGGGTACTCTGCATTTGGCAAGCCCTATACGATAGGCTCGATCGAGAGAGTATAGGTAGAAAGATTCGAACATAGGACCTTATACCTCCCCACTCCACCGACTTTACCAACCCCTAGGGGCAGCTAATACACTAACTAGGAAGCGCCAAGTTGTTCAGAAGCTCAAAACTCTAATATTAACTTTAAGGGAAAAAATAGTATAAGAAACTGGAATCATTAAATTCGATCAAAATCAACAAACAAGAACCAACCTTGTAGTAACAAACAAGAACCAATATAAGTTAGCTGACGAAAAAAAGAAAAAAAAGGTCCAACTTTCCAAGCTTATCCAATTTCAAAACCTTAACACACAAGTTACGCTGTTAAAGTCAGTGCACTTATATAGGCTGTAACATTTGCAAAACCAAACAAGCATGTTTACTATTTTTTCTTGTACACGAATATGTATCAAAGGTGGTTATATATGAAAGGTTAAGTTCTGATGTCAAAACGTAATATTTAATTTCCTATATTTCTTTCTGTTGTTGCAATAACCCAGATAGATAGAATTGACAGTATAGATAACTTTTACCAAATGGAAGACTTGCTAGGGAGAATCACTTAATTGGATATGTGTGAAAAGGGTTTTGTATTTATCTTATGAAAGTAGTATGGAATTGTTCGAGAACATCGGTGGACATTTATTATTTGACCCAATAAGACGAGATCAATATACTCTTCAAGATTGGAAAACTGAGCTTACTATGGGCTTCCCTGCTTTCTTTCTTTTTTCTAAGCTTCTCCGGATCCTTGCCGTTGCCACTAATCAGTTCACTATGAAGCCACCAATTCTTTCCTATATGTTCCTTAATGTGAACTACCTTACCATCCAACTTAGTAAAATTAGTTAATAAAAATTTAAATTATTTGATCAATATAATAAAAATGATATACAGAGTAGTACGAACTTTGAATTAAAAGTTACCCAATTCATACATTCATAGAACTAGAACAATAAGAGTCAATATTCAATAATACGCAACTTGACTCATAAGTAATACATATGTTGTTTGCCAAGTTATTGCGAATACGACAAGAAATAAACTTTAAAGCTGACTTCAGTTCATTGACTCTTAAACTGACAATGATATAATTGTTTGTTTGGATTCCAAGTGACATGAGAGTTGGTAAAGGTAAATGAGTCCCCAATGTCTGAACCTTCGCTGAAGCCCAATAGTCACACAATAATGAAGAGGCAAGGAGATATGTGCCGGAAAGGGAGACTGAAGGAAATTGGAATAAAATTTGTGACTATTGAGCTTCA
>JAOSBO010221850.1:0-14970 GCA_027563915.1 Erythroxylum rotundifolium | reverse complement strand
ACTAATTCCCTAGATTGATTTTAATCATTGAAACCAAAGATTTTTCCAGCCAATTTATGATCAAAATTTGGGTTCACCATATAGTAGTCTTTGCATCCAAAACTAACATGTAATCCAAAACCTTTTCATTCAAGCATCAATTCAAAACTAACATGAAAAACACAAACATGCAAGCATTAAGATTAGATAGCTTTGATCGAACCTAAAATTATTCAAAGACGACTAACATACATTAAATAATTCCATGCTTAAGAACTAACCCATTTAAATTCTACATATACATTCAAACTTTAATAGATTAAAACCACTTATTTAATCAAAGTGATGACTAACACCTAATTCAATTAATTGTCAAACAAATCCTACAAGATAAATTAAATTCTAGACTTAAAAAATATCCAACATAATTCAGCTTTCATGCAGTCCATGAGCACAAATACGCAACCATAAAATAGCAAGATTCAAGCACAAAATCTCATAAAATCAACCCATGAGAATTAGCTACTAACGTCCACAATTGAAAAGAAAACTTATTTCATGATTAAAATTAAAACAAAGTCAAGAATCTTGTTTAAAACCATGGTGCAAGTTTTGGCTAGAGAGAAGAAAAGGAAGAAGAAAATAAAGCTATTAGGGTTTTTTACCTAAAAAATGAAAAAAAAGGAAAAAGTGGCTTATGGCTACAAGAAAACAAACAAAGAGAGCTTATTCTATTCTAAGGGACACTATTTATACCAGCTAGATGAGATCTGGTCTCTCCTATAAAGCAAACTTGGAATAGGACACATAATCGTCAAGTTGGTTCTGGAAGCTTCCTTGCTTGCATACATTACTGCACTTCAGATTTGTTACTGCACTTCAAACCAGGATTTGGGCATATTTAGGGCTTCTTCGTGGGCTGAGCTACTCTTAGACTTCTTTTGGGGTTGCTCTACATCGATTTGGTTCTCTTTTCAAATTGTCTATGGATTGGTTTGTTGTCACAAGCCATCCAAATTTGGCCCCAAACTCTGATCATTCTCAGAAAAATTATGGTGGCTGATTTTTGGACCAAATTTGACTAACCATAAAAAATAAAATATAGAACTTGGACCGTTCAAAATTGGTCACCATAAAGATCATTGAGTCAGCTTCAACTTGAGATTTGGAGTGCGGAAATGCACCAGTTGGATCTCAAATATGAATTTTTTGAATTACAAGAGGTCAGATTGAACGTCTCCAACTTTATAGCAGTCTTCAAATATTTACTGCTCTCAAATGACAACTCCAAAAATTCTGAAACTTGGTGGAAACATTCTTCAATGAGTCAGATTATGCCTACCAAATCTTAGAATTTTATGATGTACCAATTCCAAGATAAAAATTCCTAATAGTCCAAAGGTCAAATATGCCAAAGACTAAAAAATAGTGTTGATTTCAACCTATTAAGGATCTTTTGTATTTTATGTGTCTAAAGCTCTAATAATTATAAAACATGATAAATAGACCATAGATATCATAAAACACATGCAAGATACTAAATATAAGGTACTAAAAATATATACAAATAAGATTGTATCAAATTCCCCCACTTAGCTCCTCCTCATCCTCGAGTAGGTTAAAAACATAAAATAAAGCCTAAGAAAATCGAGAATGCAAAAGCTCAATATGGATACAAAAACAAAAACAAAAAAATATGCAGATGCATGGAACATTTTCTCAAGTGTCAAATTTTTTTCCCCTAACCTCCCAACAACATGAAAGACATACAAGGATTATAAACAAGGAGGAACTCGTGACATTTAATCCATAAAAATAATGAACTCACTTTAAATGTAAGAGTCAAGCAAGACAACACATAAGATTTAGAGGAAATCTACTCCATGTCAAAATAATAGGTCCTCTCATTGTCATACACTCGAACACTCAAGTATTTATAGCTTATATATGATTTAACTCTCATAAATTCAAACAATGCAATGCTCTACCATAGGCTTGCTATTCAATCTTGAATACACTACTAGGTATCACATGCATAACATAAATCAAAAGGTCTTAAACAAGGATGCAACTTGGCTGGGTTAGGGGTAAGGTAAAATAAAAGTACGAAAAGCATAAGAGATAATCAATAACACACGTGTGCACGTCATGTATATCATCAAACAATTAAGCACATTTTTTAATTCCCAAAACATTTATCAATCAAGCACATGAGGAATCCTTTTCTTTTCTCTTCTTGGCCTCAAACCTTTTTTTGTTTTTTTTGTTTTGTTTTGGTTTTTTTAATCCTTCCCCATTGACGACAAGCACAATACAAGTCATATTCCACTGATATTCCCATATGCACAACCTTCACAAGTTTAACTCAACAAGCATGCTCTACTAACCATGATAAGGGTTAGAAAGATAAATCAATTAAGAAAAGGTTAAGTTAAACATGGTAAAGCAAAGAATAGATAATAAGCTTAAACGGGCTCACTAGTGGATAACATGCTTTGGGTTGGCTTTTCGGTCAGGTGGTTAAAATCCTAAGTGCCTTTATCATCTTCATGCATGCATGTAAAAGTGTAGTCTCAACAAGATATAACGCAAGTTCTAGAGATACAAAGCATTGAATGAACACACATCAAAGAATTGTGTTGAAGGTTCAAACGCTAACATGGGCCAATCATCTATTAAGTCAACACAGTATAGTTTCAAGGTCAATCCAAAAGCTATCAAGCTTAAACTTACATAAAAACACATTCATCAAGTTCATGATTAAAATATCACAGATTAACTCTCGCCTATAATACTCATATTCTTATCAATCATTGGGAGATCAAAAGACAAAACTAAACACTTAAGGTACTAAAACATGGAAAAACAGAAAATCTTTTTGTTTTTTAAAAAAAAAATTACAATTTTTTAAATGGGTTTTGGGAATAAAACATGCAAGTACAAGTGAAAACTTCAAGTTCAATCAAGCGCAAAGGTGTGGCACTTTGAAGCACAAAAACTAAGAAAAATAAGAACCATTCACCTACTGAAACCTAAAAATTTCATGCAAAATTTAACCTAAATCCTTCCCCCACACTTAAAAACAACATTGTCCTCAATGTTCAAATTAAAGTATGAAAAGAAGAGACAAAATAATAAAATATAATTAAAAATATAATAATAATAAAAACAAAAAGGAAAGGAAAGAGAAAGCAAATATGATGATTTTTTTTAAATGATGGGTTGCCTCCTATTCAGCGCTTTTGTTTAACGTCGCTGGCTTGACGTAACATGCATGCTTATCACTCCTCATAGATAGGCTCGGCAAAGTGCATCTCCTCCACATGAGATTGAAAACCTTCATAAAAAGGTTTTAACCTATGGCCATTGACTATGAACCTCTTGTGTGTATATATGTCCTTGATTTCAACTGCACCATAATCAAAAACATGGGTAACAATAAAAGGTCCAATCTAATGAGATCGAAGCTTACCTGGGAAGAGGCGAAGTCGTGATTGGTAGAGAAGAACTTTTTGACCCTCATGAAACTCCTTCCTACTAATCATTTTGTCATGGACTGCCTTCAAATTTTCCTTGTAAATCCTCATATTCTTATAGGCCCTCCAACTCTTGCAATTGCAATTTCCTAAAATTTCCAACCTCTTCATAGTTTAAGTTGCATTGCTTAATGGCCCAAAATGCTTTGTGCTCAGGTTCTACTGGAAGGTGACATGCTTTCCCATAAACCATCCGAAAGGGTGACATCCCTAACGGGGTCTTGTAAGTTGTCCAATAAGCCTATAGTGCATCTCCCAATCTAAGACTCCAATCCTTACGATTAGTTTGAACTGTTTTCTCCAAGATAGACTTGATCTCAAGGTTAGAAATTTCAGCTTGGCCATTGGTTTGAGGATGGTATGTCGTGCTAGTTCTGTGGAAAACGTGGTACTTCTTCAACATGGCCTCAAAGGATCAGTTGCAAAAGTGGATCCCTCTATCACTGATTATTGCTTTGGGAATGTCAAACCTATCAAAGATGTTAGCTTTAACAAATCCAACAACAACCTTAGCATCATCAGTTTTAGTCAGAATAGCCTCAATCCATTTAGATACATAGTCCACAGTAAGCAAGATATAAAGATAGCCATAAGAAGAGGGAAAAGGATCCATGAAATCAATACCCTAAACATCAAATATTTCACTGAAAATCAAGTTAGTTCGTGGCATCTGATCACGTTGGGTTATGTTACTAGTTCTTTGACATCTTTCACATGATTTACAGAAGTGGAATGCATCTTTAGACAATAAAGGCCAAAAGAAACCACATTCAAGCACCTTATGAGCTGTGCGTTTTGCACCAAGGTGATGACCACAAGAATAAGTATGACAGAAAGCAAGTATGGAATTAAACTCATCTTGTGGCACACATCTCCTAATCATTTCCCAACAATAATATTTAGCATCAATACGAAATTTATCTTTTTGCAATTTAGACATACAATAGGGTAGCTCATTAGTAACTAAAAAGTTAACTAAGTCAGCATACCAAGGTCATGGAGTAGCATGGAGGACAGCATACAACTGTTCATCTGGAAAGGTTTCCTTAACAGGGACGACATCATCTCCTTTGGTATTAAGCCAGTTCAATTGATCAGCAACTAGGTTTTCAGCTCCCTTCTTGTCCTTAATCTCAAGGTCAAACTCTTGTAAGAGCAAAACCCATCTGATAAGGTGTAGCTTGGACTCCTTTTTCTTCAAAAGATACCTAAGAGCTGCATGATCAATGAACACAACAACTTTCGTTCCAAGTAAGACCGAAATTTCTCAAGTGCAAACACAAGAGCAAATAATTCCTTCTCAGTTGTATGGTAATTGTATTGAGCCTCATCCAATGTTCTAGAAGCATAAGTTATCACATACAAAGCTTTACCAACACGCTGCCCGAGAACAACTCCTACAACATAGTCACTACCATCACACATTAACTCAAAAGGAAGCTCCCAATCAGGTGGTTGGATGATGGGTGCTGTGGTTAACTAGTTTTTCAACAAGTCAAATGCATCCTTGCACGCTTGGGAGAAGATGAACTCAGCATCTTTGGCTAGCAACTTGCAGAGGGGTGCAGCTACCTTGCTAAAATCCTTGATAAATCTTCGATAGAAACTTGCATGTCCAAGAAAAGAACGTACATCCCTCACAAAGGAGGGGTAAGGCAAGGACAAGATAATATCTATCTTAGCCTTATCAACTTCTAAACCATGTTCAGAAACCACATGTCCCAAAACAATCCCTTATTCTACTATAAAGTGACACTTTTCATAGTTCAAAACAAGGTTAGTATCCATGCATCTTTTCAAGATCAGAGATAAATTTCCTAAACAATGATCAAAGGAATCACCATAGACAGTAAAATCATCCATAAAAACTTCAATGATCCTCTCAACATAATCAGAAAATATGCTCATCATGCATCTTTGAAAAGTAGCAGGTGCATTGCATAAACCAAAAGGCATTCTCCTATAAGCATATGTACCAAATGGACAAGTAAAGGTAGTCTTTTCTTGATCCTCAGGGGCAATAACAATTTGATTATAACCACTATAGCCATCAAGGAAGCAATAGAAAGACTTACTTGCAAGGCGTTCAAGCATTTGGTCCATAAAGGGCAAAGGAAAATGGTCCTTCTTTGTTGCTAAGTTTAGCTTCCTATAATCAATACACATTCGTCAGCCACTTTGCACATGTGTGGGCACCAACTCATTCTCAGCATTCTTCTCCACAGTAATGCCTGTCTTTTTAGGAACCACATGGATAGGACACCCACTTGCTATCAGAAATAGGGTATATGACACCTACATCCAAGAGCTTCAAAATTTCGGCCTTCACCACCTCCATCATGGGTGGATTAAGCCATCTCTGCATTTCCCTTGAAGGCTTGGAGTTATCCTCTAAAAGTATGCGATGTATATATATAGAAGGAATAATCCCCTTAATGTCAGCTAAAGTCCATCCAATGGCAGTCTTGTGGTCCTTTAAGACTCGCAACAATCTCTCCTCCTATGCATCTATTAGATTCTTTGCAATAATCACTAGAAGAGTATCACTAGATCCAAGAAAAGCATACTTCAAATGATCAGGCAAAGGTTTCAATTCTAACTCAAGAGCATGCAACACAAAAGGTAAGATTTTCTTGTGGGAAAGAGGTAAATTAAACAACACATCTAGTTTTGGCACCCTATAAGTAAACTACAATGCCATAACAGCATCAATCATATGAGGTTCAAAAATCATGGCACCATTGGCGTTAGCATCATAAGAGGAACAGAAAGAACACATGAGAGTTAAGTTCCTGCCATCATCTCCACCAAAAGCACAAAACTCTTCCACCAAAATATTAGTGATATCCAAGTTATGTAATTCATGCATATCATCATTATATTTCATTGCCTCATTAAAATTAAAAGAGACACGCTCATCATCATAGTTAATCACAGTCTTGGCAGTCCTAAAAAATGGTCTCCATAACAAGAGAGGTGAACGTGTGTGAGAGTGATCATCATAGGTCTCAATGATATAGAAATCACAAGGGAAAACCAAACTACCAACTTTTACTAACACATCTTCCAATAAACCCAATGGATATAAAAAAGACCTTTCAGCAAGTTAAATGATAACAAAGGTGCTTTTTAAAGAACCAACACTAAGAGAATCAAAAATGGATTTCGGCATCACACTAATTGAAGCTCCTAAGTCACACATAGCCTTATCAAAGCACATATTTTCAATTACACATGGTATAAAAAAGGAAACAAGGTCAATCCCTTTTTTTGTTTTTAAACAAGGTCATCTAGTCAAAAGGAAACAAAATCAATCCCTAAAAGGGAACAAAATAAACTTAGAAAGATGTTGACTAGATGACCTTGTTTAAAAACAAAAAAAAGGAAACTAGTTAAAACATGATTTGAACATATTGAACCTTACACATCTTGTTCTTCTCCTTATTTTAAGTGGCATATGGTCATCACATGGTGTTTTAAGTGAGTTCTCCCAATTGGACTCCATGTGGCCCTTTGGACACTTCATGTTAGGCTTCAAGGAGTAAGACAATGCCTCTTGGACCTTTATGAGATGAAATCTGACTTGACAACATAGGCTCTATCTTTTGAAGGTCTTGGATCAAATAATTCAATGCTTGCTTTATTTCTTTGGCCTTAGCTCTTGTCATTGGGCCTCCAACATCTTGTAATGGATCTTTAGGAACATTAGACTTGAATGTTGGGCCTTTGATATGGGAATTTCGTTCAGCCTTTTGCCTTACACATTCAGACTTCAAATCTGATCCAATTTTAGCTCCTAAGCCTCCTTTTGCAAGCAAATCATGTACTAGGCTTCCTTGAGGTAGATCACACCATGTATGCTTCTCTTCTTGTCTTTCACATGCCCATGATTCTCCATCTGTTAGGCTTTGTCCCTCATCTTTGGCCTAAAGATAATTGATCCATCGGGAATATCCTCTAGAAATAAGTTGCTGAAGTCTTGTAACAAAAACAAAACACTAGATGGAAAAGATGGATCAAGCTCTTATATACTAGTATCTTGCAGTGTTTTATGATATATATGGTCTATTTATCATGTTTTATAATTAATAGAGCTTTAGACACATAAAATACAAAAAGCCCTTAATAGGTTGAAATTAACACTGTTTTTCAGTCTTTCGCAGATTTGACCTTTGGAATTTTAGGAATTTTTATCTCGTAATTGGTAAATCAGAAAATTCTAAGATTTGGTAGGCATAATCTTAACTCATTGAAGAATGTTTTCAGCAAGTTTCAGAATTTTTGGAGCTATCATATAAGAGCAGTAAATATTTAAAGACTGCCGTAAAGTTGGAGACGTCCAATCTGACCTCTTGTAATTCAAAAATTTCATATCTGAGATACAACTGTTGGATTTCTACGATCCAAGGCTCAAGTTGAAGCTGACTCAACGATCTTTTTGGTGACCAATTTTGAACGGTTCCAAGTTCTATATTTTATTTTTTATGGTTAGTCGAATTTGGTCCAAAGATCAGCCAGCATAATTAGTCCAAGAATGATCAGAGTTTAGGGCCAATTTTGGATGGCTTGTGGCAACGAACCAGTCCATAGACGACTTGAAAAGAGAACCAACTCAAAGTAGAGCAAGCCAAAAAGAATTCCAAGAGTAGCTCAGTCCACGAAGAAGCCCTAAATAAGCCCAAATCTAGGTCTGAAGTGCAGTAACGTATGTAAGCAAGGAAGCTTCCACAACCAACTGGACGATTATGTGTCCTATTCCAAGTCTGCTTTTTAGGAGAGACTAGACCTCATCTAGCTGGAATAAATAGGGTCCCTTAGTATAGAATAAGCTCTCTTTTTTTGTTTTCTTGTAGCCGTAAGCCACTTTTTCTTCTCTTTTTTCCATTTTTTTAGATTAAAAACCCTTATTCCTTTATTTTCTTCTTTTTCTTCTCTATAGCCGAAACTTGCACCATGGTTTTAAACAAGATTCTCGACTTTTTTTTAATTTTAATCATGAAATAAGTTTTCTTTTCAATTGTGGAGGTTAGTAGCTAATTCTTGTAGGTTGATTTTATGAGATTTTGTGCTTGAATCTTGCTATTTTATGGTTGAATATTTGTGCTCATGGACTGCATGAAAGCCAAATTATGTTGGATATTTTTGAAGTCTAGAATTCAATTTATCTTACAGGATTTGTTTGCCAATTAATTGAATTAGGTGTTAGTCATCACTTTGATTAAATAAGTGGCGTTAATCTATTAAAGTTTAAAGGTATATGTAGAATTTTAATTGGTTAGTTCTTGAGCATAGAATTATTTAATGTCTGTTAGTCATCTTTGAATAATTTTAGGTTCGATCAAAGCCATCTAATCTTAATGCTTGCATGTTTGTGTTGTTCATGGTAGTTTTGAATTGATGCTTGCATGAAAAGGTTTTGCATTACATGATAGTTTTGGATGCAAACACTATTATATGGTGAACCCGAATTTCGATCATAAATTGGCTGGAAAAATCTTTGTTTTTAATGATTAAAATCAATCTAGGGAAATAGTGTTTTCCTTTGCAATTAATCTAAATTTTTATCAAACTTTTCTTGAAAATTTTCTTCTTAAAATTTTTTTCGCACTTTCTAAAATATTCTGTTTTTAATTCGCAATTTGTCTTTCTTTTCTTGTTGATTTGACGCAAGAAACACCCCCTCCCCCAAAAAAAATTGGCCGCATACATCTAGCATCTTAGGAATAAAATATTGCATTTGTTCATCTTAGATATAATTTGCATTTAATTTTTATTTTCCCCTAGCATATACACGCTTACCTTTGATTGAAAGTTAGATTTCTTCCTTGTGTTTTGATCTCTGTGGGACGATACCCTTACTCATCTATACTACATATCAATTTAAGTAGGGGATTAAATTTGTAGGCTAACGACAACCTATCAAAATTTTGGCGTTGTTGCCGGGGATCAAAATTTTGAATTTTTTCTTTTATAGCTGGCGTGTTATTTTTCTTTCTTTTTGTGATTTGGTGTATTTAACCTTTTGAAGGTTGTATGTCCTAATCATCCGGTGAACAACTCTTATATCAAGAACAAGCCAAGTTAGACTAGCTCTATATCGAATTTTTGATCAATTCTAAACTTTTTCAAACACCATTGCACGATCCCATCATCCTTGATCAGTGCCAAACCTTCAAGCCACTCTTCCAATCCAACTTTGAGGAGAAGTTATATTTTTCACGAGCATAACCTGCCAATTCATCACCGTCCAGTGTCGACGAGGACCCCAACGCGTCTGATTCATCTTCATCTCCTATTCCCAACATCATTCACACTTACCACTACCAAGAAGACATGGAAATTGTGCAATCAAGGACTTTAAAGGAGCTTGCTGCCCCTAATTTGGAGAACCAACCTCCTTGCATTACTGTTGAGAATGCTAACTCTGAGCTTAAACTTGGTTTTATCCATTTGCTCCCTTGTTTTAACGGTCTTATAGGGGAAGATCCACCTGCTCATCTTAAGAAGTTCGACATGATCTGCAATGGAATGAAGCCGAATGGTGTGGAGGAGGAGCATGTCAAGCTAAAGGCTTTTCCTTTCTATTTAAAGGGGCAGCTAAGGAGTGGTTGTTCTCAATCACATTTGGCTCAATTAGGACATGGAATGATCTTAAGAGAATTTTCTTGGAGAAATACTTCCCAGCTTCAAGAGTCGCCATATAAGGAAGGAGATATATGAGATAAGACAAGCTGATGGTGAATCATTGTCTAAGTATTGGGAAAGATTCGAAAAGCTGTGCAAACAATGTCCCCACCACCAAATTTCTGATCAATTACTTATTCAATATTTCTATGAGGGGTTAACAGCCCAAGATAGGAGTATTGTCGATGCAGCTAATGGTGGGGCATTGGTGAACAAAACACCCGAGGAAGCTCAGCACTTGATCTCTGATATGGCTGCAAATTCTAAGCAATTTGGGACCCAAGCTGATCATAGATGCGTGAATGAGGTAAGTGTTTCTAAATTAGAAAACAATGTTAATGAGCTTACTTCTATGATGCGATGTTTCATGAGTGGTGATATGCAAGCTATTATCTGTTCCATATGTTCCATGCATGGTCATAATGCTAATACATGTCCTACTATGCAAGATGATGCTAATGACCATGTGAATGCAGTTGGTGGTATTTTTAATGCTAACCCACGTAGAAAATATGATCCCTACTCTCAGACTTACATTTTGGGATGGAGAGATCACCCAAACCTTCGCTATAGGAATCCTCAGCAGTCACCCGTGCAAAATGGAGCAAGAGCACCTAATCCTCCTAGTTTTCAACTTCAGCCGAATATTCCCAGACCTATGCCGCCACCTTCTAACACTTCTTCTTTATCTAACCCTTCTTTGAATGAAGTTATGGATATGATGGAAACTATGGCATCTAACACTTTATCCATGTAGCAAAAGTTCATGTCTTTTCAACAGGACTATAAATCTTTTCAGCAAGAGACAAGGTCTGGCATCCAAAGTCTTGAAAGACAAGTGGGGCAGTTGGCATCAAACCTTGGCAAGATGGAGGCTCAAAATTCAGGTAAATTGCCATCCCAAGGGGTGCCAAGCAAGGAAAGTGCTTTCGCAGTGAAGCTAAGGAGTGGTAAGGAGACTGGAGATAATTTGACTGATTTGGATGACGAAGGTGAATTGGAGGCTGAAAATACCACCCGAGAACCGGCAGCACCACCCTTTGATTTAACTGGTGCCGAACCTTCTTCTCATCCCAAACATCCTTATTCTTCATCTAAAGGATCTCCTAACCTTGTGAATTCCAATTTTAAGCTAACTCCACCTTTCCCCTTAAGTTCTAACAGGAAAAAGGAGGATAAGGAGAAAGAGATCTTGGAGTTGTTTAAAAAGGTTGAAATTAACATACCTTTGCTGGAGGCAATAAGACATGTGCCCAAGTATACCAAATTTCTTAAGAAGCTATGCACTACCAAGAGAGCAAACAAGGTCAGAAATGGCGACATAGTTGGCTTAGGAGAGAATGTAAAGTGCTATTCTCCAAAAGAAATTACCTATTAAACAAGGAGACCCAGGTGCGTTTTTTATACCATGTGTAATTGAAAATATGTGCTTTGATAAGGCTATGTGTGACTTAGGAGCTTCTATTAGTGCGATGCCGAAATCCATTTTTGATTCTTTTAGTGTTGGTTCTTTAAAAAGCACCTCTGTTATATGTATGGAAACTAACCTTGTCTTGAATTATGAGAAGTGTCACTTTATGGTTGAACAAGGGATAGTTTTAGGGCATGTTGTTTCTTCACGTGGTCTTGAGGTTGATAAAGCTAAAATTGACATTATCTTGTATTTGCCTTACTACTTATGTGTGAGGGAGCTGCATTCTTTTCTTCACCATGCAGGATTTTATAGATGCTTTATCAAGGACTTTTTGAAAGTTTCTGCACTCTTATGCAAGCTTTTGGCAGAAGATGTGCCCTTTAACATTGATAATGCATGCAAGAATGCATTTAATGAGTTGAAGAGGAAATTGACATCTTCTCCTATCATTCAACCACCTTATTTGAGCCTTTTGAGATTATGTGTGATGCCTCTGATTATGCAGTTGGTGTTGTTCTTGGCCAACAAATAGAAAAGATTTGCATGTCATTGCTTATGTTTCTTGTACTTTAGATGATGCACAATGCAACTATTATACTACTGAAAAGGAACTTTTTGCTGTATTGTTTTCCCTTGAAAAGTTTAGATCTTATTTACTTGGCACAAAAAATGTTTTTACTGACCATGCATCACTTAGGTATCTTATGAAGAAAAAGGAGACCAAACCATGCCTTATTCGATGAATTTTACTCTTGCATGAATTTGATCTTGAGATTAAGGACAAGAAAGGTGCTGAGAACCATGTTGCTGACCATTTAAGTTGCTTGAATGCTAATGGAGTAGAGGCCAAGCCAATCAAGGAGCACTTCCCCAATGAGACGTTGCATGCATTGCTTTCTTGACTTAGTAAACTTTTTAGTTACTAATGAACTACCATCATGTATGTCCAAATCCCAATGTGACAAATTTAGAGCTGATGCTAAACATTACTTTTAGGATAATCCTAATTTGTGGAAGTTTTATGTCGATCAAGTGATTAGGAGATGTTGTTTCTTTTGGCCTTCATTATTTAAAGATGCATAAGAATTTTGCAAGTAACGTGAAAGATGCTAAAAAGTAGGAAATATAACTCGTAGGAATCAAATGCCATTAAACAATATTCTGTTTGGTGAAGATTTTGATTTTGAGGTATTGATTTTATAGGTGCTTTTCCTTCTTTATATGGTTATCTTTATATCTTGCTTGCTGTTGATTAGGTATCTAAATAGGTAGAAGTAATTGGTACTAGATCTAATGATGCTAAAATTGTTGTCAATTTTGTAAAGACTAACATTTTTGACAAGTATGACATTCCAAAGGCAATCATTAGTGATAGAGGCACCCATTTTTGTAATCGATCCTTTGAAGCCCTTTTGAAAAGTTTCCATGTTGGTCACTGCACTTCCACAGCTTATCATCCTCAAACTAGTGGCCAAGCTAAGATTTCAAACCGAGAGATCAAGTCCATTTTGGAGAAAACTGTACAACCTAATAGGAAGGATTGGAGCCTCAGATTAGGTGACGCACTGTGGGCATATAGGATAACTTATAAAACACCTACAAGAATGTCACCCTTTAGGATGGTTTATGGTAAAGCTTGTCATCTCCATGTAGAACTTGAACACAAAGCTTTCTCGGCCATTAAGCATTGTAACATGGCCTATGACAGTGCTGGAAACAATGGGAAGTTACAATTGCAAGAGCTGGAGGAGATCAAGAATGATGCCTATGATAACTCTAGGATTTACAAGGAAAGAACCAAAGCTTTTTATGATAAGATGATCAGTAGGAAAGAATTTTATGTAGGAAAAAAATTCTTCCGGTTGAACTTCGATCCAAATGGCATCAACCTTATGTTGTTACTAATGTTTTTCCTTATAGTGCAGTTAAAATTAAGGACTTAAGTAGCCACAAAGTGTTCAAGGTGAATGGACATCGTTTGAAACCTTTCTTTGAAGGTTTTGAAAAGATGCAGCTGGAGAAGATGAATGTATCCGAACCTTGCTATGAGGAGTAGCAGGCAAGGCATGATGTCGAGCCAACGACGTTAAACAAAAGTGCTTAATGGGAGGCAAGCCATCATTCAAAAATTAGAGTTGCTTTTCTATTCCCTCTCTTTTATTTATTTCGGATTTTTATGTGTTTTGCATGTGTGCTTATCTTTTCATTCTTACTTTGATGTCAACATTGAGGAAAATGTTGTGTTTAAGTGTGGGGCGGAAGATTTAGGATAGTTTTGCATGAAAATTCTTGAGTTTAAGGGTAGTATAGGTTTCGGCTATATTCTGATTTTGTGTTTAACAGTGATGCCTCACCTTGCTCTTGCTTGAACTTGATGATTTTTATTTGCATGCTTTATTCCAAAAACCCATAAAAATTTTTCAAAAAATCCAAAAATATTTTATGTTTTTGCTTTTATTTTTGCACGTTGAGTGTTTAGCTTCGTCTTTTAATCTCCCAATGATTGATAAGATTTCTTATATTATGCATGAGATTTAGTTAATAATGATTAAGGTATAAAATTGATGAATTTTTTTATGTAAGTTTTAAGCTTTCTAGTTTA
Source organism: Erythroxylum rotundifolium (assembly GCA_027563915.1). Taxonomy (NCBI): domain Eukaryota; kingdom Viridiplantae; phylum Streptophyta; class Magnoliopsida; order Malpighiales; family Erythroxylaceae; genus Erythroxylum; species Erythroxylum rotundifolium. Next base: position 755 of record JAOSBO010221850.1, on the reverse strand, counting down.
AGGAGTGACCTTGAAACTATGCCATGTTGACTTAATAGATGTTTACCTTTTGTGGGCTTTTGAACCTTCAATGTATTTCTTTGATCTGTGCATTCTTTCAATGGTATGATTCTCTAGAACTTGCTTGATATCTTGATGAGACTACATTTTACATGTTTTGCATAAATATAATAAAGGCATTTAGGATTTAGCCACTTAACTAAAAAGCCAACCTAATGCATGTTATCCACTAGTATTTAACTTAGCCTTGTTGTTCATTTTTATCTTTCCACCCTTTGGCCAAGGATAGTAGAGCATGTTTTTGGCAAGTTGAATATGTGGAATAGCTGGAATTGATGAGATTAAAATGATAAAAACATGCTCTAGTAACCTTGGCCAGAGGGTGGAAAGATAGAAATAAACAACAAGGCTAAGTTAAGCATGGGTAAAGCGAAGATGTCAATTTCCTCTTCAACTCATCAAATGCATTCTTGCATGCGTTATCAAAGTTAAAGGGCACATCTTCTGCCAAAAGCTTGCATAAGAGTTTAGAAACTTTCAAGAAGTCCTTGATAAAGCGTCTATAAAATCCTGCATGGCCAAGAAAAGAACGTAGCCCCCTCACGCATAAGGAGTAAGGCAAATACAAGATAATGTCAATTTTAGCTTTATCAACCTCAAGACCACGTGAAGAAACATCATGCCCTAAAACTATCCCTTGTTCAACCATAAAGTGACACTTCTCATAATTCAAGACAAGGTTAGTTTCCATACAT
>JAOSBO010221786.1:0-35365 GCA_027563915.1 Erythroxylum rotundifolium | reverse complement strand
GAACCTGATGGACTAGAATCAATGGACTCCTTTTGGACTTCGAACCATGGGCTTTCTTTGGGCTTCAGATTTTCGGCCCAAAACAGTAAAAATGGGCTGAACCCATTTTTAGGTGTAAACACCTACAAATCCAACGGTGGCTCAAATCAAAATCCACGAAGAAAAGAAGCAGAGAAAGTGCAAAGCAAAAGCTTGCCTGTTTTCCGCAATCACACAACCAATTTTTTTCCAAAATCGTGACGCTCAAGATGAGCAAAAAAATTTAGGATTTCTTAAAGAAGGAATATGCGGGGAACGAAAGAATAAAAGGAATGCAAATACTCAAATTGAGATAAAAAAATGAAGGAGTCAGAAACAATCGAGGTTTACTCCAACATACTCATTGCCATTGCTAATAACGTAAGATTTCTTGGCTCTAATTTTGATGATTCTAGAATAGTTCAAAAAATTTTAGTAACCATCCCAGAAAGATTTGAAGCTACAGTTTCATCATCGAAAACTCAAAGGATTTGGCAAAGATCAGTTTGGCAGAGTTGTTAAGTGCATTACAGGCACAAGAACAGAGGAGACTCATGAGGCAAGAAGGAACGCTAGAAGGCGCTTTTCTAGTAAAGTCATACAACAAAAAGAGGATTAATAACAACAATGCTCAGAGTTTTTCACCAGGTTCTTACTGCAAGAAAACAAATAATCCAGAATACAAGTGCTGGTGGAGGCCAGATGTAAGATGCAACAAGTGTGGACAACTAGGGCATGTTGAAAGGATATGTAAAGTGCAACAACATGTGGGAGAAGCCAAGCAAGTTGTAAACGATCAACTAACTTAGGATGAATTATTTTAACATTAAAGTTCAGCAGCTATTAAGGCAAGGAGGAGTGTTAAACGTGCCTTATCTGCAAAACTAGTATTTAGGAATGTTTTATTTTGTTACTTGATTTTAGGAATTAAATCTAGATTTTGTTTGATTTTAGGAGTTGTTATGATGCAGTAGATTATGATTTGAATTCATATTTGTTATGTTTTATCCCTATATATGTTCCTAACAAAGTAGTAGAATGTGTGCCTTCCAAGTATGACTCACGATAGTTGTCAATATTTCTTCTCACTTCCATGTTTTCTGCCACCTCCCTTTACGTCCATGAATTTCTTTCTAAACCTTTCCTAGTTTTAGTTATACACAAAAGCAAACTATAACCTACAACCACATAAAAAAAAAATCCTACAATAAGCCATACAAAAGTCACTACCAACCCAGAACTGGATTGGTTTTAACCATCGACAGCCAAACGTCCATTCAAGCAATACCAATGATTTCTAGTCACCATTTATAGAACACAAAATGATTTTGTGTTTTTCATAAATATTCAAGAATCTTATTCAGAACGTATAAACAAAATAAAAATCATTTAGTCCAGATTCTTATTCAATTTTCATAATAAATAATTTTTAATTTTCAATTCCAACTTTTTCCGATCAATAACAATCAAACATAGTTTAATAAAATTGTAGAAATAAAGATTGGCTCAGATACCACTTTTGGAAAATCGGGTCGAAATCTGATCCTGACCGGAGCGAAATAATCATAAAACTTTTTCGTGACTTTAATTTCCTGAAAACCAAGATCTCTTTAATTCTATAAAATGATTAACATAAATCATAATAAAGCAGAAACTTAATTCACACCTTATTCCGAAGCTTAATCTTTATCTTGTTGTATCCCTTGAACCGTTTCAAAACTGATCTGTCTTTACCACCGTAGTCGCACAAATGTCCGGCCTCTAATGGTATCCACAAAACAGGTTGAGAGAACTTTATAACTCTTATAGAGAGGGTTAAGCATGAAGTATTGGCTCCATAGAGCTTAAGTTTACTTGTAATAAGCTTTGGGTATTTTAGTAATTTAATTGAAATTAACTAGTTTCAATTAAACTTGAATTAGAATTAAAAAATAATTCTAATTAAATACTAATTATGCCCGTATAAGATTCAACATCTCATATTGATCCTTATTTATTAAATATCTCATATTTAATCATAAAGTTTCTATCTAATTCTAATTATGAATTAAAATTAGAATTTATAGTCATTGTCAATGTATGTAGGAACCTAATGGGTCTCACATATAGAATGGATTCTTTAATTCTCCAATTAAACAGTTTATAATCATAGATCGAGATTGGCGTCTAACAACGCATCATGACCACCCAAATATTTAAGAATGTCAAAGTGGTTTTGACTAACCTTTCTGTGCATAATTTTTCTGTATAATTTAATCCTTTCATCAACCAATGTTCTAATTAGACATAGAGCATGGAATTAATGTCTACACTATTTTGAGTCCAATCATATTAGTTATCTGCCATTAGCTATTGATTCAATTTAATGATATTTGTAAACGATTTACAAAATATCATTCCACCTTGGCCAAGGATTTAATTAATAGTAATTAAGAACAACAGAACATTATCCCTAATTACTTTAGGGTGATGAATCTCATCTTGATCACTCAACTACCTCCATATAGTTCATGCTACATCTAATGACTACCATTAAACGACCAATTATTAAATAGGTCATAGATAGTATCAAAACGTAGCAATCACTCTACAAAATAACTTTGGTGATCTCAAGTCAAAGGATCACTTATACAATCATCACAATGAGAATTCCATAGACATACAAGTAATGTTCTAAATGGATTTCTCATATCGGGTCTATTCAGTGAACTTGTTCTCTAACAAGCACCCATATGTTTGTTTAAGTATCTCTATACTTTAGCCTATAAGATCGATTATTTCCTTCATGAGGAAAAACACAACATATGCTATTCTTTTTACGTACTATTAATGTCCAATCTTAATAGAATAATGACTAGGAACAATTTAGGAATAATACATAAATGCAATATGAATATCATAATTATATTCTCATTATAATTTCATTTACAATGTACAATTATTCCATAGACTTTATCATATACATCTAAACATGTACAAGATAAATAATACCTTTAAGTATCTCATACCATATCACCATATGATAATTATTCTACTACTTGCTTAATGAGAGAATTCTATAAGATTCTCTATAGTAAGTACTTGCTTAAGTCTTACAACTCCTATCTTAATTATCATCATAATTAAGAAAATTTGCCTAAATACATTATTCGATCTTTGATAAGACATTGGCTCTTTATGTATGCCCAATGACTCTAATGTTCTACAGTACATTATTGTCTTGAACAATGCAAAGAAACTCTATTAAGTTCATTAAAGAACTTGTTGATCCAATTAATCATTTATACTAAATGAAAAATGTATTATGGTTTAATTAATAACAATTGCTACATTGGAACCTTTCCAATCCTATTGTTCTAAGTAAATAAACCTTAATTAGGATGTACTTCTAAAGTTATATCCTTATCATCTTTAACTCAAATATCAACTCATACATAAAGTAATGGATATCTTTAATACTTCATAAGTATCTGTGATTCTACCTGTTCATTAAGCTCTTGGAGGTTGAATCAAAGTAATCCAAGAATTGCACTATAAGGTACAACCCCGGGTTGTTTACTTAATTGGAACTTGAAATGATTGGACCTAAGTTAACCTACATGTCATGCTACGCAAACTAATTTGGAGAAAAAAGTAGAACTAATCTGAATGTAAAATGAATGTTTTTGGATTTTAGGGGTATAGAAAACTGAAGGATGAAAAACTCAAAAGACTAAACAGTGATAAAGTCTCCTTGAAAGTGAGTTTTGGCCATCATAGTTTGAAATTGATTTAAGTGAGAGTAGAAATCACTAAGCTTCAAAATGGTAAACCTCTAAGGACACTTCAAGTCCAGGATCTTAGTCAATGAGACTCCATTTTTTAAAATCTCTTTAAGTGCTCTTAGTGTGTGTAGTAGGATTAACCAATGTAATGGGTCAAATGGAATCAAAAATCATCTCAACATCAAATATAATCATGCAAGATAAGAGAGAATCAAGAAGATTTCAAATGGACATATATGAAATTTCATACATTTAAGCTCAAAGTTCTACATAAACCAATCCATCATACATATAATGAATATCCAACATTTGATTAAAACCATAATCAAATAGCTCAACTACAAATCATAAATCCTAGACCTAGGATGTTATAAATTCATAGCTGAACCATGGATTGAACTACTCCCCTTTTTCAGCCCATTGAATTCCAGCCATTGTTGTACCTTTAAGAGGAAAAGAAATGCCTAGCCACTCATTGCACTCAGAGACTTCACAACTTGGAATAAATTTGAATCACCAATGGTGGAGGTTTTACAGTGGAAAGAAAAATGGAAGAGGTTAGAGTTTTTTAAGAGAGTAAAAAAAATGAAGGAAAGTCTATAGGAATGTGTCTCTGCCACCTCCCCCTTAGTTATCCCAAAATATGTTTTTTTAGTGGTATTCGGGTTGGTTCACAAGCATGGGTAAGTGCAATTTCCAAAAATGATTCAGGTTTCACAATGCTGCTTTGAAGTTTTCTCAGTGGCAATATAATTAGTTCGTCGTGGCCAAATTTTCCTGAAAGATCTAGGCTTTTGATTCACATATTTTACCGCAACAAAATGATGACTTCAACGTGGCTAACTTATCCTAAAAGGTCTTCTTTCTTGATCTTATGGCTTGGTCCTCACTCTTGGCTCCACCTTTTGAGTGTCCTGCAATGAACAGAAATAATTAGCAATATCAATTGTCTTATAAACCAAGTGAGTGCAATTACTAACTAATTATGACAATTTTACCCTCAAACTATATTAATTTAAAACAAGCACTCTTGAACTAAATTAAGTACAATATCCAACAAAAAAAAGCCGAAAAGTATAACAAAAATGATGAAAATATCACTGAATAGTATAGAAGACTTGGGTTCAATCAAATTCCCCCATACTTAGACCTTTTTACTCCTGGACAAAGCTCATAAAAGTCAAAGGAATACAAGTGAAAAAGGAAATACCAACCATACTTAAAAATGAGAGCAGAAAATTAGTAAAACCATTTTCTCAGAAATCAACTAAAGTAGACTGAAAGAACGTCAAGAAGGACAACACTACAAATATTTATACCAAGAGATTGAGCAAAAGAGACTTATCTCAGGGGAAACTATTTAACTCTCAACTCACATGTCTTGGGGTAATTTCACTCTAAAATCTGCTCAGTTCATTCTTTACCATAAGCTTGTAATAGTTTTACCTCTCCGCCACAAGAACTATAATTTTACAAATCAACAGGACTTTCAGGGTTGTAATGATGAATGAAGGCCAAGTGAAATGGATGGAATAAAAGAAACAAGATGAGTGACATGCATCACAATTATCATCCTCATGAAATGAGCATCAGCTATTCCAAAGGAAAGATTTAAAATTCTAACATAGCAGCATTTCTTTTGCTTTTTTTTCATAATATATTGAATACTATACTTCAAGACAATTGTTTGAACAAATGTCATAATTAGACTCAAACCAAGATCCTCAAATGTGTGAAGGAACTACTTAGGAAACTTAAAATTGGTGCATTTGAAGTACCAAAGTTCTCACCATTTACACTTTACTGAACTATGGTAGTAGCACACCATCACACTGGTCTAGTAAAAGACACTGCAATTTTTTTTTCAAACTAACCTATGAATTCTACTCTAAAAAAATCACTTAAACTTAGAAATCTGGAGATAAAATGTTTACATCAATTTATAAATGTGTGCATGCACTCAAAAAGATGGCTCAAGGGGGCTAGCAATGGTTAAGTGTGTGGGATTTATGTTTGGGTGAGAAAGGTTTTCCAATGAAAACCTCTTTCATTTTCACGAAATTTAGTTCATCAAGCCTTGATTAAGAATTAAAACAAGTTCTAGAGAGATATGAAATTAAGCAGAAACACACAAATGAAAGAATTCAAGCCTAAATATCCTTCCAACAAGGTTAATATCTCAATCAAGCAATCTCAAGGTTTAAAACTCGCATAACGCCACCTCCTTAACGTACCATCACTTACTTCTTGTTGAAAACATTATAAATGGGATTAGCCAAAATCAACTTTCACTTAAAAGCATGGATAGCTTTCCAAAAGCATATGTAAAACTATTAATTTTTCAAAAATTTTCAATCACAGAATTATTAAGAACCTAACATGGGAGCGTTGTTTAAGTGTTGGCTGCGGCAAAGCAAAAGGTTGGCCACGGTGAAATCAAAAGTTAGCCGCAACGAAGTTTGTCTGAGAAAATTTTTGCCATGGCTGAAAGTGGCAGAAACGTGGAGAAGATAGAAAAAATGCATGCAATTGTAATTTCACCTCAAGGAACAATTTTAAAACTTAAAAGATAACACAAGTGGAAAAAATGTTGCATAAAGAAATTGTTTGGTTTCCTCCCCCACACTTAAACACAATATTGTTTGTAAGATTGAAAGAATTAAAGCACAATCATGTAGAGATGATAAATATTATATTAACAAATAGACAATATCACAATATCCAATGAAATGAATACAACAGTTAGCACAAGCTAGATCAACCATGGAAAAGACAGCAGAAAAGTTAACTAGGTATCCAGGAAACTTAAGACTAAAAACTTAAAGACTCAAAGATAAAATAACAAGAAAAATATAAAACAAATTAAGATTGATCTACAGGGGGATCAACTTCGGACCTAGACGGTCTAGATCTAGATGGGCTTGCTTCAAATGTGCCCTTCTCAAATGTGCCAGCACCGTGCCATGGTTCATCCTCACCAGAGGGCAATTGGAATTGTAGGCATTCAGCCAACAAAGCATCCATGCAACGATGATAAAACATGTCCTGATCATATATGGCATCTCCATGCGTCTGTTGTTGGATCTAGCCCAAGAGGGTGAAACGAAGTTGGTCGAGATCAGTAGAAAGTTCGTCAAACTTGGTAGTAAGGGCCTCTAAGGTGACAGGTTCAGGGACTTCCTGAGCTGGCTGGTTATGCTCAGTTGGTGCATCAGTTGCTGAGGTTGCACCAATATCAGATATAGGTATGGGAAAGGGGGGTGGTGCAAGGGCAGGGTGTTTTAGGCGGTTGTACCTAAAGAGTGGGACCAGTTCAAAATAGCTGTCATTATTGAACTCAGGGACGTTGTGCGCACGGAAAATTTCAGAAACAAGGTGAGGGAAGGCTATGGCATTTGTTAGTTTGGGTGTGTTGATGGAGTCATAGAGGGCGGAGGCAATAGCATCAACTATGTTGACCGGACAGCCAGTCATTAGGAGGTAGATGTAAAGAACTTGGCGTTTGGTGACGTTGGCTAGGTGGGTGGTGGGAACGATGTTGTTACAGACCATATGCAACCAAGGACAAGCCTCTGTTCGCAACTTTGAGCGTTTAAGGTAAAGCTCGGCATTGCATGGTTGATGCTAGTCAGCGCCCTCTTGACAGAGGGTACGAGCAACATTGACCATAGTGTAGTTATGGATGAGTTGGTCAAAATGGCAGCGGCGACAGGGGGGAAGATCAAAGTGGTGGTAGATATTGGAGATGGGGAAGGCATGGGGCTCCCTAATACCATAGAAGTCAATGGCTAGGTGATTATAGAACCGAGCATAAGTGTAAAAATGATGAACGAATTTGTCATTACTTAAGGTACGTTCCTTAACCAAGCCAGTTAATTGGGATGCATAGAGTTTCTAGACAAAAGGGTTGTATAGGGGGTTAGAGGAAAGGGTTGTTCCTTGATAAGAGGTCTAGCATCAACTTTTTCATATAATTCCTCAAATGTATACTCATTGTCAGGTGAGTCAGGTTCAGTAGAGGGGGCAGGTTTTGGTTCGAGTCATTTGCTTGCTGATAAACAAACTAAATAAACAATAAAGCAAATCAAAACTTCGCCGCGGCGTACTCCTCTTTGGTGCAGAGAATATTACAGAGAGGATGAAATGTCCAACTTTTTTGCCCTAAATATCAACATAACATAAGATAAAAATGGATGAAGAAGGGAAACTGAGATACTTACAAAGAAAAGGAGAAATCTGCGTAGAAAGAGAATCGAGAGTGAAGGTGATTAGGAATGGAAAGTGGGAGGAGAGGACTGAGAAGAGTTGCTATGACAAAATAGGGTTGTGAATGGGAGAATCGGTAGGCTTAAGAAAATAGAAATGTGAAAAGACGAAGAGAGTAGGAAAAGAAGATTAATGGTTGAGTGACATATAGGGGTAGAATGGTAATATAATAAATAAAAATCAAAGACATGATAGGGTAGCCTGTGCAGATTCTATCTTCGCTGCAACGAAAGTTTGATGCTGCTGTAGCAAAAACTTCCTGAGAGGCAAACTAAAAGAAATAGAAATACGTTGCCACGATGACGTGAAATGCACGTAACCCGAGAGAAGATGTCACTGCAGCGAAGTGGAATACACACCGCGGCAAAAATTTAACCCAAACTTAAAGAAAAACAGACAGAAAATTTTAACACAGAAATGAAAAACATGACAAAGAAATACAAAACACAGTCTGGATACTTAGAAAACCTTTAAGTGAATATGTAGAGTTACAAGGTACTGAATAAGTTTAAGAATGAAAATGCAACACAATCAACAATACACAACTTCTCCAAACTTAAAGATATAACATGCTTCAGAGTGATTAATCATGGCAAAATAAAGGCAAAAGACAAAACTAAAAGGGGGTGTTATTGAATTAAAAACTACTATCAAACTAAAAACTAAACTACTTTTCCTACTAGGTTAGTTTCTCCCCCACATTTACTCAACAAACTAATGCTCCAAACATGTCATGAGCAATCACAAGGCAAAAGGAAGTAAACAAGTAAAGGAAAGAAACAACTTGAGATTTATGGAGGTTTTTGGTTCTCATGGTAAAGCTTCAAAAGATGTCCATTCACCTTAAGCTTAGCTCCAGTCTCTTCATGTAGAAGCTCCACCATGCCAAAGTCGTGAACCTTTATGACTATGTACAACCCATCCCAACAAGTATTAAATTTCTGTGCTTAAAAGTGAAACGAGCCTTAAACAGTAACACTTTATCTTCCTCATTGAAGTTCTTCCTCAGGATTCCTTTACGTGTATAAACTTGGTTTTCTCCTTATAGAGTCGAGAGTTCTCATATGTAGGTAGCCTCAACTCTTCCAATTATTGCAATTGCAACTTTCTCTCCATCCCAGAAGATTCTAAGTCCTTCTTGCACTACTTGACTGCCCAATAAGCTTTATGTTCCAACTCTACTAGCAAATGCCAAACCTTGCCATAAATTAAACGATATGGAGACATTCTGATTGGTGACTTGTAGGTGGTCCGATAAGCCCATAGTGCTTCTTCTAAGTGCAAACTCCAATCTTTCTTAGATGGTTTTACAATCTTCTCCAATATATGCTTCACCTTTTGATTAGATATTTCAACCTGACCATTGTTTTGGGGGTGATATGCAGTGGAGATTTATGAGTAACACCAAATTTTGAAAACAGATTATCAACTACCCTATTATAGAAGTGTGTACCCCTATCACTCACCAAAGCCCTTGGAATCCCAAACCTACAAAAAATGTTGGACTCATGAAATTTAGGCACTGATTGGGCATCATCTTTTCTAATAGGCACAGCCTCTATCCATTTTGACACGTAGTCTATGGCTAGTAGGATATATACAAAAATAAAGGACGGAGGGAAGTGACCCATGAAGTCAATCCCCTAAACATCAAAGATTTTGCAAAACAGTAGAGGTTGCTGAGGCATTTCATGCCTTTTACCTAACCCCCCAAAATGTTGACACTTGTCACAAGATTGAAAAAATGTAAAAGAATCTTTAAAAAGGGTTGGCTACTAAAAACCAGAGTCTAGAATTTTTCTAGATGTTCTCCTTGCACTGAAATGCTCTCCACAAACCATAGAATGGAAAACTGAAATAATGGCATCAAATAATAGCATCCCAAATGTAATGCCTTGCTTTGCTCCTGAGCTTTTGTGTTTGCGAATTAGACATAAGAGGAGGGGTTAGTCCAGTCATAAGGTAGTTAACTATATGTGCATTCCAAGGCTCTTTTAAGAATAAAGCATATAAAACTGCATCAGGAAAAGAATCATAAGTGAGCTCGAAAGAGTCTACTCCCCTTGTATCCTCTGGTAGCCTACTCAAATGATCGGCTACATGATTTACTGCCCTTGGTCTGTCCTTTATCTCGATGTCGAATTCTTGATGAATTAATGCCCATCTTATCAATCTTGGCTTAGATTTTGGTTTCTTAAGCAGATATCGGACAGCTGCATGATCAGTAAAAACAGTCACATGAGAATTTAACAGATAAGGCCTAAACTTTTCTAAAGCGAAAACTAATGCAAACAGCTCTTTCTCTGTTGTTGTGTAGTTGATTTGAGCTGCATCTAGTGTTTTTGAAGCATAGGCAATTTCTCTTGAGATTTTCTCCTCCCTTTGGCCCAACATAGCTCCTACAGCATAATTAGAAGCACCACATGAAAGCTCAAAAGGTAAGTTCCAATCAGGGGTATCCAGAATAGAGGGAGAAATGAGTTGAGACTTTAACTCATCAAAATCATCCTTACACGAGCCATCAAAGTCAAAATTTACATCTTTTTGCAAAAGCTTTGAAAGAGGTAATGCAATCTTGCTAAAATCTTTTATAAAACGCCTATAGAATCCTGCATGACCCAAAAATGATCTTATATCTTTAACATAGATAGGATAAGGCAACGAAGATATTACCTCAATCTTAGCTTTATCAACTTCAATTCCCTTGCTAAAAATCAAATGACCTATCACTATGCCCTCATTAAGCATGAAATGACATTTTTCAAAGTTCAAAAATCAAATTCTTCTCAATGCATCATTTCAAAAATTTTTAAAGACTAGTAAGGCAATTATCAAAAGAACCATCATAAATAGCAAAGTCATTTATAAAGACTTCCATGCATTCTTCTAAAAATTCACATAAAACAACCATCATACAGCGCTAGAAAGTCCCTGGGGTGTTACATAATCCAAAAGGCATCCTACGATAAGTGAAGGTACCAAAAGGACATGTAAAGGTGGTTTTATTTTGGCCCTCTGGTGTAATAGGTACTTGAAAGTACCCAAAGAAACCATCCAGAAAACAGTAATGAGATTTGCCTGCAAGTCGCTCTAACATCTGGTTAATAAAGGGAGGAAGGAAATGATCTTTTCGTATAGCATCATTTAATCTTCTATAGTGTATACACACACGCCATGAATTTTGCACTCTTGTAGGAATATGCTCATCCCTATCATTTTTAACCACAGTGACCCCACTCTTTTTAGGCACTACATGGATCGGACTAACACACTCACTATCAGATGTGGGATAGATGATCCCAGCACTAAAAAGTTTGACGATTTCTTTCTTAACCACAACTAGGATAAGTGGGTTTAATCTCCTTTGGGGTTGTCTCACGAGTTTGGAATCCTCACTCAGTAGAATCCTATGTGTGTAAATAGCTAGACTAATCCTAGGTATGTTCGCTAAAGTCCACCCTATAACCCTCTTATGCTCTCTCAAAATGACAAGCAATCTCTCTTCCTCACTGCTAGACAGGGAATTGGAAATTATAATAGGTAATCGCTCATTAGAATCGAGGAAAGCAAACTTTAAAGTAGGGGGTAGGGGTTTCAATTCAATTGCAGGTGGTTACATAACAGAAGGGATTAATTCATGAAGTTTAAGAGAGAACATATTTCTTCCCTTTCCTTCAACCAATGGTAATCGAGGTTCCATGTGGTCAGCTTTACAATCTCTACCAACTACTGGTCAGGTATTTGATGGTGAGGGCATCTTGACAATAGATCCTAAAAATGGTTCCAATAATCATAGAGAGACTCATCAAAGTCTTGTCGGGCTGAGTAGATTGCCTTTCTCATTAATGAAGTTTTGGAAGCAAGAAAGTACTTCTCCAAGAATGCCTTCCTCAAATTTCGCCAGCTGTGATAGTCATTTGCCACATTTCTCGAAAGACTGATGTACCACTCCCTTGCTTTACCCTCCAGTAATAGATGAAAAACTTTCCACAACACTTGATCTAGAGAAGCACCCACCGGTTTCATGCTTTGACAAATCATAGACAGCGATTGCATGTGAATATAGGGATCTTCTCCTTTCAAACCATGAAATTTAGAAAGAGATTTAATAAGCAATCCTTTTATCTCAAAATTCACATCAAAATTAGGGTAAGCAACAATAAAGGATCATAATTCACATTAGAGGTCGTAGCTTCCCTAACGGTTCTCCTTCTAAGGTTGCCATTATTCTCACCAGTTCTCTCCTACTCTCCATTACCTCCATTATCATCGTTTGTAGGTTGGTTAGCATTAAGGTTTTGGTTTTGCAGATTAATTGGATTTCCAGCCATTATCTCCCTTTCTAATCATTCACTCTCACTACTTGATAGGCTAAACTCCACTACCTTACTTGTCCATTCTATTCTTTTTTCCTTCCCAACTTTTCTCAATTTTAGGGTCTAAGGTAGGAGTGTGGTTTTCTAGGCATGCAAAGGAAAATTCAAAAGAGAATAAAAATGAACAAAATTGACTTGCAAGTTCACAAAGTCAGGTAAAAAGATGAGATTTGATGGATGCAAGTGTGTGTGGGAATGTGAAGATCTATATTCACAATTAAACAAATCTTCAGAGCTGTGCAAGAAAGTTGGTCATGGTGTAAATGTCCTCAAAGGGATCCTTACAAGATCCTACAAGTTGGCCGCAGCAAAACAAATGGTTGACCACAACGACCTTTCATCGATCGCAAGAAATAGAACTCTGAACTATGCAGATGTAAAATGCTAAGTATGAAAAAAAATGAACAACTTGCATTGTTTTGAATTGTTTTACATGATTTGAAATTGTTTTGCATGAACTAAAGATTTTCATGATTTCCAATTGAAGGAGTGAAATGCCACCTCGAAAAAGAACTCGAGGAGCTTTGACTCGATCTGGCTCTCATAAAGGGAGCACCGATGGATCCTATGTCCCACCAAATGTGAGGACACATTATGCTTCGGATTCTAAGACACCTAGTGTGCAACATGAGGTGCCTCCACTACCTCCTCCTACACCTCAAGCAAACCCCGTGGATTTGTGTTTCTTTCAAGCCTTTGCTCAGGCTTTCTCATATGTCATGGGCCAAGGGTCTCAAGTTCCAATGCAAGCTCCAGTGGAGAGGATTGGATAGTATGATAAGCTCCACAAGTATGGAGTTGTAGATTTTAACAGGACTACCATACCTGAAGAGGCAGAAGCATGGCTGAAGAGGGCCGAGAGAGTCCTAAAATAGATTAAGTTCTCTGACGAAGAGAAGTTAGACAATGTAGTCAGCTTGCTACAGGGGGATACGCTCCATTGGTGGGTGTCAGTGCCCCACAGTCAGGACATATTGCAGGTACTGACATGGAGGGAATTTTTGGAAGCTTTTAGGAGAAAATACTTCTTGAGGATCTATATCCAAGAGAAGGCTAGAGAATTTTTGAATCTCACACAGAGGGATGTGAGTGTGAGTGAGTATAAGCTGAAATTTACTCATCTCTCCCGGTACGCAACAAACATTGTTGCTAATAAGGAGGACAAGTGCTGCAAGTTTGAGGGAGGTCTCCATTTAGGGATTAAGGAGAAGGTGCTGATCCATAATTTCTATGACTACTAGCTATCGGTAGATGAGGTCCTCCAGGTGGAGAAACTGGAGAATTTCAAATATGAAGTGAGCAAGAAGAGGAAGAACAGGGAGCAGCTTTCTAGGAAAGGGGTGAGTGCTCCAATACCTGTAAGGGGTGTGAAGAGCTCACACACAGAGAGTGAGGTAGGGAGTAGTGCCTCTACTAAGAACAAGCAAGCAAGAGCAGTGTCAGTGCCAACCTCAATAACAGGAGGCAATAGCAGGGTGGAGAGGAGTAGGAACATGAAGCCCCAATGTGAGCATTGTGGGAAGTTGCACAGAAGAGAGTTCTTCAAGTTACTGGGAGCATGCTTTCAATATGGAGAGAAGGGACATATGATCAGGGACTGTCCCTAAGTAATAAGGCAGGAGGGGTCGTGGTTACAAGCCCCAAGGGGAGCTGAAACAATGGGAACATGGACAGTCACTTAAATGGGTAATTTTGGAGCTGCAAAGAAGGCTATTCCTCTAGGAAGGCCAAGAGTCAGGCACAGGCAAGAGTGTTTGCCATGACAAGGGAGGAAGCAGCAGCCGTACCAGAGATTGTCAAGGGTATGGCCTAGTTATTTGATTCAGCAGTTTATTTACTAATTGATTTTGGTTCCTCACATTCTTTTGTTTCTACAAGTATGATTCTGCATGGTGTGAATTCAGTGCCTTTGAATAGTCCTTTGCTTGTTAGTATACCTTTGGGGAGGATTGTCGTAATTAGTCAAGTATATAAAAGCTGTGAGCTCTTCATTGATGGTGCTAGACTGGTATTGGATTTACTAGCTCTACACCTAAAAGGCTTAGATGTTATACTTGGAATGGATATTATGAAAAAATATCATGTGAAGTTGGATTGCGGCCTTAAGGAGGTGGAATTTGATCTGAGCAATAGTGAGAGGGTGATCTTCAGAGGAGACAAGAAAGTGCCATCACTAAGAATTATTTCTACTTTACTAGCTGACAGGATAATGAAGAAGGGGTATGAAGCCTTCTTGGCGCACATTCTGGACACTGATGTGGAGGAAAGGAGGTTAGAGGATTTTTCGGTTGTAAGGGAATTTCCTGATGTGTTCCTAGAGGACTTACCTAGTTTGCCATCGGTGAGGGAAATCGAGTTTGCCATCGATTTAATTCCTGGAACGAAACCCATTTCTATACCACCGTATAGGATGGTTCCAGCTGAGCTGAAGGAGCTTAAGGAACAGTTGGAGGAACTGATAGAGAAGAGGTATATAAGGCCGAGTTTGTCACCTTGCAGAGCTCCTGTTCTATATGTCAAGAAGAAGGATGGAACATGGAGGATGTGTATTGATTACCAGAGACTCAATAAAGTGACCATTAAAAACAAGGACCCTCTACCACGAATAGATGATCTGTTTGACCAGGTGCAAGAAGCAAAGGTCATTTCAAAGATTGATCTCAGATCGGGCTATCATCAGCTCAGAATTAGAGAATCTGATGTAAATAAGGCGACTTCATAACACGGTTGGGCATTACGAGTTCCTAGTTATGCATTTTGGTTTAACCAATGATCCAACTGCATTTATGGATCTTATGAATAGGGTTTTCAAGGAGTATCTGGATCAATTTGCCATAGTGTTTATAGATGACATTCTGGTATACTCCAAGAGTGAAGGGGAGCATTAGAAACATCTCAAGATAGTACTGTAGACATTGAGGGAGAGGGAATTTTATGCCAAATTCAACAAATGTGAATTTTGGCTCCATGAGGTGGTATTCCTTGGACATGTAATTTCTGAGAATGGGGTACATGTTGATTCGAAAAAATTGAAGCAGTGGTGAAGTGATATGCACCCAAGACAGTGACGGAAGTGAGGAGTTTTCTAGATCTGGTAGGTTACTATAGGAGGTTTGTGGAAGGATTCTTTACGATTGTTGCTCCACTAACTAGGTTATTGAGGAAGAATCAAAAGTTTATCTAGAGTGATGAGTGCCAGAAGAGCTTCGAGGAGCTTAAGCATAGATTGACAAGTGCTACAATTTTGACTTTGCCTATGGGAGATGAGGGTTATACAGTGTATAGTGATGCTTCAAGAAAGGGTTTGGGTTGTGTATTGATGCAAGGAGATAAGGTAATGGCATATGCCTCGCAGCAGCTAAAGCCTTATGAGTTAAATTTTCTAAACCATGATTTGGAATTGGCAGCAATGATTTTTTCCTTAAAGAATTAGAGACATTATCTATATGGGGTTTAGACGAGGATCTTTACTGGCTGTAAAAGTCTCAAGTACTTATTGAGTCAGAAAGAGCTAAATTTGAGACAGAGAAGGTGGATTGAGTTGCTTAAGGATTATGATTTGTTGATTAAGTACCATCCAGGCAAGGTAAATGTCGATGCAGACGACTTGAGTAGGAAATCATTAATAGCCCATGTTTAGACAATTTATGTGCCATTATTGGAAGAGATGGCTAAGCTTAGGGTAAGTTTCAAGTAAGAGGAACCTGATTGTATTATTGCTACCTTTAGAGTGAGACCGATACTTAGAGAGAAGGTTAGTGAGTTACAAGCATAGGATGCAGAATTGAGGAAGCTCTAAGAAGAAATTCAGAATGGCAAGAAGTCTGAAGTGGTAGTGAGGGATGATGGACTCATGACTGTAGGAAATAGGCTTTGTATGCCAAATGTCAAGGAGGTGAAGGATGAGATACTGGATGAGGCACACAATGCGCCTTATGCCATGCACCTAGGTAGAACTAGGATGTACATAGATTTGGAAGAGCATTTTTGGTGGAAAGGAATGAAGAAGGATGTAGCAGAATATACAAGTAAATGTCTAGTGTGTCAGCAAGTCAAGGTTGAACACCAGGCCTTTTTAGGCAAGTTAAGGCCATTGCCCATTCCTGAGTGGAAGTGGCAAAGGGTGACTATGGATTTTCTGATGGGTTTGCCTAAGACTAGTAGCAAGCATGATGCCATATGGGTTATTATCGATCGTTTGACAAAGTTAGCCCATTTTTTGGCAATTAAACAAACTGATTCTTTGCACGTGCTAGCAAAGAAGTATATTGATGAGGTAGTGAGATTACATGGAATTCCTGACTCTATAGTTTCTAACAGAGATCCTCAGTTTACTTCAAGATTCTGGGAAGCTTATAAGAGGCTTTGAGAACCAAGTTGATTTTTAGTACTGCTTTGCACCCTCAAACAAATGGTCAATTTGAGGGGACCATTCAGACACTTGATGGAATGCTTAGGGCATGTGTGATGGATTTCAAAGGAGATTGGGACGAGCATTTGCCATTGGTTGAATTTGTTTATATTAATTCGTACCATTCAACCATTCAGATGGCTCCTTATGAAGCGTTGTATGGGAGAAGATGTATAACTCTTATATGCTGGGATGAAGAAGAAGAAAGGATGCTAATAGGACCAGAATTGATTCAGATGATAGTTGACAAGGTCAAGTTAGTTAAGCAAAGGCTTAAAGTGACTCAGAATAGAATGAAAAGTTATACTGATGCACACTAAAAGGAAATGGAGTATAAAGTCGGTGAAAAAGTCTTCCTTAAGACGTCTCCTTGGAAAGGTGTCATAAGATTTGGAAAGAAAGGCATGTTAAGTCCAAGATATGTGGGTCCTTATGAAATTCTTGAGAGGATTAGACCGTTAGCCTATAGGTTGGCATTGCCACCAGAATTATCACAGATTCATGATGTCTTTCCTGTTTCCATGTTGAGGAGATATAAATCAGATCCATCTCACATCATTCAAACCATTGAGGTTCATTTAAGAGATGATCTGAGTTATGAGGAGGTTCCAGTGGAGATCTTGAATACTAAGGAAAACATCCTTAGGAACAAGACAGTTCAACTAGTAAAAGTCCTGTGGAGAAACCATTCCGTAGAAGACGCTTGGGAGCCCTTGGGAGCCATGAAGGAGAGGTATCCATACCTCTTCAAGGACGAAATTCTTTTAAGAGGGGGAGAAATGCTGGACCCCGAATGTTTTTATTTTTCTTTTTTTAGTTAAGCATGATTTAGATAATTATGAGGCTTGGATAAGTGAATTTTTGGGAGTTAAATTATTTTGTTTTATTTTATTTGTGTCTATGTTAGTAGAATTTATTTCATGGGTTAGATGAATTAAAGGTGGTAAAAAAAATTCATAAAGGGTTATGTTGGGTAATTTACTTAAGGTTAGAAGCACTAAGGCATTAAAGGAAGGCCAAAGGGAACTTTTCTCATTCATTAAGGGTAAAATAGGAAAGGAAAGGTGTTGTTTTGTGCTAGAGAAGAAGAAAAAACGTGGAATAGGTGAAGGTAGAAGTGTATATGAAAATCAAAAGTGAGAAAGAGAGGTTTCGGTGAAGTTGAGAAAAGAATAGAGTTTTGGGCTAGGTTACATCTTTTCTTAGTCTTAAAGAGAGAGTTTGAGGTTGCTCAAGAAGGGAAAAAGAAAGAGGAAGGGAAGAGCTTTCTTTACAGCCAATAATCTCATAAATTGGTGAAGATTCAAGGTAAGTTCGATTTTTATACTTTGGTTATATAAAAGGGTTTTGGTTCATGAAGTTTTGGTAATACACGGGCTTAAACAATCTAGAGTCAAATTTCAGTGAATGTGCTTTATAGGTTCTCAAGTTTAAATTCCTATTAATGAAAATTTTGTTTTTTATGAAGGAAATCAAGGAGGAGATCAAGAGAGGCAAGGGGAGCAAAAGGAAAGACATCTTTAAGTCAATTCCTAAGCAAAGATTTCAGGTGGGTTTCATGTTTATAATTGGATAATGAGCCATTATGTTTTGTTTTTAGTCAAGAAAATAAAATTATTTTCATTGCTTTATAATTGTGGCATTTGTTACGTTTGAATGATTTGAGAATTTTCAATATGCTTAATATTTGAAATTGGTTGATTAATTGTGAAAAAGATGATGGAAGTGCATATGAAATATTTCACGTTCATGAAAGACATGTTTTGAAAATGTGTCATTTGGGCAACGTGTTTACAAATTATGAAATGTATGTTACATGGATTTGGTTTGGTCCCTTAAGAATGTCAAGTGCATTTTGACAAAAGGCTTTTCCCGCTTGCCTGCTAGTGGTATGGAGCTCCTTCATGGACTCCTATAAGTTCACGGCTATGCAAAACCATTTTGTAGGACTACAATAGTCCGTTATGTTCACAGCTATACAAGACCCTTATAGGAAATGTGTAGTACATTCTGTTGTTGTACCAACCTGAACCATTCTGATGTGATTATGTGTTCATGATATGTTGACAAGATTGATGCATAGATGATTTGATTTACTGTGAATTTTGGTTGAAAATTTAAGAACCATGTGATCTATGATTTAATAAGAATTTTCTATGACAATGAACAATTTTAAAATAGTTTTGCTTGTTACTCATTATAAACTTGTCGCCCACGAGCTTTAAGCTCACCCCCCATTCCTTCCTATCCTATGGTGACGAGAAAGAGATCGAGTGAAAGAGAATCAAGGCATCACTCCAAAATTTGCATCTTTTGTGTTTTAAGTTAGATTTTTAACCATAAGGCTTTAGTTGCATTTTGAGCAAATTACTGTTCATATATCTTTTTGTATTTCGGGCATTTTAAGATATTGATGTATTGTCACTGAAATGCCCACTAAAGCTCTGTAAAAACTCTTATCTTTTGATGTTAATGGAGTATGTTTGTGTTTTGCTGATGAGATGTCAAATTTGTTCATTGCATTTTTCCAGTTTTCCATAAGGGTAAGAATTTGTGTTCTGGCTTAAGGGGAAACACTGTATTGATCTAGGCTGAATTGGATGAAGTTGCCTCTTTAGAAATTGTAGATTATTTTTCTAGCTTTCCAATGATATATATTATGTAATTTATGGACATTGGAGTTGAGAGATATCATTATTAGAAGTTTGGAATGTTGCATAGGATGGACTTTCAGGATAGCTACAGTATTTTGAAATTTTGACCCATTTTAAAGGTCAATTTTGATTACGAGGTCTGAATGGAAGTTGTAGATCTTGAAGTGTTCTTTAAAACGGTCATTGAATAACCTTAATCTGATATTTGTGATGAGAGTTATGCCCTTTTTACCAAGACAGGTCAGGGGAAGAAAAGAGGGAAGAGGAAGTCGTGATCGCGACTATGCATGATTACGACCCTGCGGAAATTTCGGGCAACTCACGATCACGAATCGCAAGCACGATTGCTAACAATCGCAACCCACAGGCCTTTCCCCCCCGTCTAGACATGTTTCACTCCTTTGACCATAACTTTGTCGTCCGAGTTCCAAATGACCGAATTTTTGAAGCATTGGATTTGTAACACATTTCTCTACCTTTTAATAAAAAGTTTTAGCTTTTGGTATTGATTCCAAAAAGATTGATTGAATCAAAATGAGGGTATAAATTGAAAGAACATAAACTGGACATTTTTACTGAACATGCTTCAATATTTTGATGATATCTTGATCTTTGGAGCTCCAAATGAGATGATTAATATTTATAAATAAGATAGAGACATAGAGCTACAAATTATCTGATGGAATCGAATTTTAATTCAGTCTCTAAGACTTTCAATTTCTGTAGTGAAGTAGGGTTTAATGTACTGTTTCAGTGCAAAAACAGTCCAAAAATGTTTGGCTATAACTTTTAGATTTTTGAACCAAATTGAATGGTTTTGGTGACATTAGAGACTTAAGACAATAGGGAACAAATTTTATGAAGAAGTCAAATTGAAATTCCAATTTGAGTTTTCCCAAAAGCTGTTCGGAAATAAGAAAAATGATTTCTTTTTGATGTTTGACTGCTGTGGCAATGCCACCCTTGTGGGATGCGCACCTAGATGTCATTTAGGATGTTGGGCACGTGACTAGCAAGGGTGGAGTCAAAACATAGATACCTCATTTTCTAGGTCAAAATGGTCATACAAAACTGACCTAAAAATTTGTCTTGAGAAAAACTAGAAAATTGTAGAATAAATGAAAGATTAGTTTATGTGATGCCACTATCATAGGCAATGATTTTTCATGGTAATGTTTTGATTATGCAATGATTGAACCAATTAAGGATGAGGAATATAACTATGATGCTTTTGTACTTAATTGGGGCTTAAAATGAACATTATTTGATGTTGGAAAAGTTGGTTAAATGTGAGATAAGTTTTGATTGATCTTGACATTATAACTTTTAGGGAAAAGGATGTTTGATGGCAATGCATCTAAATGTAAAATGTTTAGAGTGTTAAATGAGGACATAACATAATGAACGAATTGTTTGATGCATTATGAATACGACATAGTATCTAAGAAGATTGGATTTCATGAATGATGAGGATAAGTTTGAAATGGTAAATTAAATGAGTAGAAGTTGAGAGTTTAATTTAAACAAATTGGTATTTGAATTAGTGTGGAATTATGTTGTATTATAGGAGGTTAATTCTGGAAAATTTGGTGTGAAATTGGTGTTAAAATATATGTTGAATTCACATAAATGGAGGAGGAAATTTGTAGGACACGACTGTGGCCCTCACCCCACGATCGTGACTTGACAAAAATAGTTTTTGTCACGATCGTGGTAGGGACACCACAATTGTGGCAAGACTTATAGAGATAAAGAGTTGTCCTTTGATTGTTATATGAACAAATCAATACTAAGGTTCTTCCATTTGATGTAATTAGGTTTAAATGAGATCTTGAATGACCCTACTTGATAAAAAATGAGGTCATTAAAGTGAGTAAAGTGCACTAAGTAATAAAGAATGATTGAATGATGTTATCAAATGATTGTGAGGTTCGAATAAAATAAATGTACCTAAGATTGTCAATATAAGCATACATTATACATTACACATATACATAGGTGTATAATTTAATATTTATGTGATTATGCAATATATGTATTGCTTAATTTTGATATAGAGGATAAAGCATCAACATCCAGTCGTTTCCGGATCATAGAAGCTAATGCTAATATGGAGTGCACTGTAATTCGATCTAGATGGTCTCACTTTCACTGTTTATTCTATTTTCAAATTCTGTTTTGAATTATGTGATGTGAATGTGTTTATTTAGGACAATAAATGTCTGAGGCGTTTGATGCATAAAAAAATTAATCATTGGAAGTGCTCTTTGAATGTGATTTTGACCGAATAAGTGATTCTCGACTTAAATGTTGAATGTCGGACCACGGTTTGATGACAAATGTGAATCAGAAAACAAATGTGAATGTGATTGAATGAGCATAATGATTGAATATGTATGATACATTTCAATACATGAATGCATGAAACATAAAGGTAGTTATGAATGAAGTCACCAGTGAATAGAGCTTTAAGCTCAGTTATGTGCATCAAAGCTTTAGGCTTAATAATTAAAGAACTCGGTATCTACAACAGATATGGGATAGTACTGAGAAGGGCCTGGTATCCACAACGGATATGGGATAGTGAAAAAAGGCACTTAGTCACAACAAAATAATAAATAAATGTGAGTCTCATGAACATTACATATGCACATGATATGTATAATTTGAATGATTACAATTGTATTGTGAAATTGAGTTGACCGAATATAGGTGAAAGGTTATGAATAAAGTGTTTTGTGATTTTATATGTTGAAAAATGTGAATTGTGCGAATTATGTGATTATTTGAATTGTTGTGTTAAGTGATATGAATGAACCATCGAGGATGGTCCACTCACTGAATTTGCAAAACTCACCCCAATTTGCAACATATTTTTTAGGCTTAGAGAAGACACCCAGTTAGACCAACTATAGTCTAACCACTGCTTATGAGTAAGAGATAGAGGTTGGGATCAGTTGACGTCTACATTTATCTGCAGTAAATTTAGTATTAAATATTGTATTTTGCAAGCTTCATTTATTATAAAAATGAATTATGTTTGTCATAAAAATTATGATTAAATACATTTTGTTTTTGTAATGGGCCCCAAAGATTATTGAAATTCCGATAATATGTTTAACGTTTGATCTAATGTGAGTTTGTAATACCAATTGTAATTGGTAATGTTTTAAATAAAATGGGCCATTAATGATTATTGCTTTTTCAAAAATGCGTTTGATGTTTCAGAAAAATTTGCAATAAGTTCTGTTTGATTACTCTAGCTCACCGCTTTCATAGGGTACAGATACGTACTTGGTGGAAGTGGGGTGCTACAACTTGTTAAATTCAGGATAGATTACCACTTGGGAGTAGCTTGCCCAAGCATTCCTCACCAAGTACTTTCCATTGGCAAAGACGACGAGGATTATCAAAGAGATTACAAATTTCCAGCAGAACGATAGGGAATCTCTCTATAAAGGCTGGGAGAGATTTAAATAATTGCAAAGGAGCTGTTCCTATCACAATCTTTCAAGGGAGTTCCTACTACAAATGTTTTATAATGGAGTGAATCCGAAAACAAGAGGAACAATCGATGTAGCAACTGGAGGTTCATTGATAAAGAAGATTGTGGAAGCAACTCATAATATTTTGGAGGAGTTGGCAAGAAATAGCTGCATGTGGTCTAAGAAAAAGAGTAGATAAGGACAGAAGGAACAGAAAGGTATGATACCTATTGACTCGATTACTACCTTGTAGGCTCAGATCATAGCTCTTACAAAGCAGTTGAACAACATGCAAGGAGCATCTACCTTTGCAATTAAGGCGATGTAAGTATAATTTGAGCTGTGTAGGCATAACAACGATAGGTCAGTGTAATGTTTTCAACTGGGAGCTCGTGGTGCTGAACAGCTAACTTACCATGGGCAGTTGTAAAAAGGTAATAACCCTTATTCCAATACTTTTAATCCGGATGGAGACCACCTTAATTTTTCATGGAGCAATAACAATGCAAGTGGTCAATCAATACCATAAGGACCTCTGGAATTTCTACAAGACTAAATTGGATCAATGGAGAACAAGATAGACGAGATGACGGGAGTTTTAGGGTCCAAACTAGCAGCTTAAAAGGAGAATCAGAAAAATATGTATACAAGTCAAGAGGAAAGTTAGAAGAAGATGGAAGAGAAATTTGACCAGATTGTGAATAATTATGTGTCATCCATCCACAATCTGGAGGTTAAGGTAGGTCAACTAGCTAATGCTTTATCTTTTCGAAATATAGGTAGCCTACCGAACAATACCAAGGTTAACCTAAAGGAAACAATCATGTCCATCACTAGGACAAAGAAAAAAGAAAGTGAACATTAGGAGAAAAATGGAAACAAGAGAGAAGGATAAGCAATGTTGAAATTCCTTCCAAGTGAACTAGTAAGCGAGCTGATCAGGGAACTTCAACTTGGACTTCCATATCAAATTTTTGCTCAAAGGAAATCATCTTCAAGTGGAGCAGTGAGGAATTATAAGGAGGTTGAGTTAAGCAAGATGATTTATATAAAAAATTGACTCTAAATAAAGCTTACATTGAAGGAATTAGTGAAGAAAGAGGTCAAAAAGCACATATCAGAAGGAAGTCTATACATAGCATAAAAGAAAGAAGATCTAGGGGACTTTTTCATTTTGTGTAGTATAAATGGAGTTAAGATAGATAGGGCATTGACCAATTTAGGAGCCCTACATTTTTAGTCAGAAGTTGAGTTTAGGAGAGTACTAAGCAATTGGTGAAAATGGTCAGTAGGACAGTGCACTTACCGAAGGGGATCATTAAGAACATGCAAGTACGGATTGATATATTCATCTTCCCTATGGACTTCTACATACTAGATATTGAAGAAGACACAGAGACCCATATGGCTTTTAGGTGACCATTTCTGGCCACTTGTCGTTCGATTATTGATGTTGATGGGGGAGAATTAATATTGAGAGTAGGAAAGGAGCAGTTATCATTCAAAGTATCGAAAAAAGATTAAGAACTTGAACCCCAAAGAGGGTGGGAAGATATCGAGGACCCCAGAAATGTGTTTAAAAAGAAACGATCACACATGAGGAGGTAAAGGAAGGAAAATCACAACGAAGGCGAAGTCCCTTCTAGGATAGCTCATATATAAAGCTTGAGGTTAGCTTCTATATTGTCACTGTACTAGTCATTTGAGCTGCCATAAGCAAAAAGCAGAGTTGAGTTACTGACGTTAATAGAAGCATTGCATGGGAGGCAACCTATGAAATTCTACTTCCTTTTGATTGTTTTTGTTTACTTATTCATTGGATTTCTTTACTTATGATCATATTGATTTGATTTGGATTGGTGTTTATTTTGATTTTGTTTCAATTGTAGCTTGTTTCTCTTTTCAAATTTCTTATTGATGATATTATTTTTATGGGTTTGTAGGTTTTGGGATAATGGAGAATACATGTTAAGGCTGGAAGAAGGTTTAGAAGTGGAAGAATCACCACGATCATTAGAATTGGAGTGATTTCCAAAATCATGGGAAATCTCTCCAGAAACTTTCTGAATAGTAATCCCACAATCATAGGAATTGTGGGAATTTCCTATGATCCATCCGGAGGGAAACTAAAATTTGCCTCCACTTTTCTTCTTTCACCCACTCCACAAATTTTCACTCTTTCTCTCTCTAACCCACTAAAATCCTCCTTCCACTCTCTAAAACTCCATTTTTTTCTCTAGATTCTTGGTATTTTCTTCATCTCTTTTCATTAATCTTATAATCCTTTACACTTTTCATGCATTAATCATTCAAAACACAACGATTTAGGTAAGATTTTGCTCTCGCTCCCTAAAAATTGAATTTCACTCTCTTTCTCTCAAATTTGCAATTTTTTCTTTCTAAATTGACACCAAGCAAGATGATGGCTAGGAAAACAGTTGACAAACTATACCTTCAAGTTTATGATTAAGGTAATTCTAGCTAGTTGTGAACTTAGGATGGAATAGGTTCATTCAGTATGACTTGCCTATTCATCCTATGATGACCATAGAATTTTTCACTATTGTCCGATATAATCCCAAAATGGACATTTTTTGGTTTTGGTATTCGGTATTGTTTATAAATTGGATTATACTATCACACGTGGTCTTTTCGATTTTCCAAACACTAAAGTTTTAGATGATCATGATGATTTTTATTTGGATGATTATTAGAGAACTCTAACGAGGAAAGAAACTTTTGACTCTAGGAATGTGCCGAACTCTTTATTCCATAGTGCCTAGCATTTGCTATTGCATAAATTTATGTGCCTAACTGTTTTCAATAAAACTAAAAATACCAAATGCTCGGCCAAAGAACTTTTCTTTTTGTGGTGCATGGATCGTAAAATTAAAATTAACATGCCTTTTAGAATTTTTCGATCAATAGAGAGTGTTGTAAATAAAAAGAGTTTATATTTTTATGTCTCATGTTGTTACTGCTTTAGTTCAATTTCATAACCTTAATGTGGAAGAGGTGTATACAACTCATACGATATGTTTGACATATCGTATTTGAGGCACTCTGAGATTGTGGAGTTCCATTCCATGGAAGTCCATGATAGTTGCGTTTTGAATAATGTTTTAGAGTTAAATTGTTATACATTTAGTGTTAAAATGAATGTTGAGTATGCATTTAGAACTTAATTAGGTCATTTTGTGTAATTAAGTGTTTTTATGGGTTAGTTAGAGTTCTTGAGCTTAAATTGTATATTTTTAAGGTACCTTGATGTGTGTGCTAGTGTTGCAGGACAAATACGGAAGAATGGTGAAGATTTAAAGAGTTTCGGGCTCAAATACATTGGTCATGATCTTGCATATGGCCAGTCATGACAGAGAAGGAAGAGAAAGAAGCAGCCAGGCCATAGTCATGCACTTCAATCCACGATCGTGGCAGAGAATGTCAAGTCAGGCCACGATCGTGCACTCCAAGCCACACTCGTGATAGAAAGGTTAAAGCGTCAGCCACAATTGTGACATATAGGGCCCCGATCATGCCTTGCATCGGGCTGACATGAAAACCTAATTTTTGAGTGATTTTTTGACCATTTCGACCCCGAGTTTGACCTAGGGCTTCCACAAAATAAATAGAAAATTACATGGAAACCGCCAGCAGTCATTAGAGAGCAAAGAGAGTTTACAAGACAGAGAGTCCTACAAAAATCCGAGAGCGACTTAGAGAAAGATCAAATGATTGAGGAAGCAGAAGAAGGAAGAGGCATCGAGATACGTTTGACATGAAGTACTTCCTAGAATAGGCAGTTTCCTACAGTTGCGACCTCCGAGATCCATTCCAATAGTATTTCATATTGTCATTTAGATTTCATTATTATATGAAATTTGAGTATTGATTGGATTGACTATTTTTTAGTGTTGATCTTTTGTCTAAACTCACCTTCGGGCAATTTTGATTCTTAAGATTGATGAAATTTATGTGATGGCGCTTATTTCAATTTAATTGTGGTTAAATATCGAATCTTCATAACTTGGAAATAAACTGAGAGGTGAGCTGGTGAAAATCATTGGTTTAGGTTAACAAGAGTTAGGTAAATCAATAGGTAAAGAATTGAATCAAATCGGTAGAGTCATCTAACGAGAGATAGAGCATAGATTCCCAATAGGTTAATAGACAATTTCAGAACTAATTTAGGTTTTGAATCAATTATAGATCGAGAGATTGCAATTCTAACAATTTAAATTAGAGTTAAGAATGATAACTCGAGAGAGAGTAATTCACCCTAGGACCTTTTAGGCCTGATAAATAGGAATTTGCATAATTGTTAGATTTTCTTTAATTTCGAATTTGTTCCCCCTTTCTCTCACTTAGTTATTTCTAGGGTTATTTTTGGATTGCTGTGTGACTTATTATTTGTTTATTTTTGTTGCATTTTAATTTCTCAAATTTGACTATCAATAGATTTCATTTATTCATTAGTTGTTTAATTAGGATTGGTTGCAAACTTAGCTGCCTTAGTCTTTAGGATTAATTCCCTTCCTTATGGGATCGACACCTTAGGTATTATTTGAATGATCCATATGCAATTATCAAGGTTATCAATAGTAAAACTTAAAGTGCGTAACCTTGAGTGAACAAAAGTTTTTGGCGCTATTGCCAGGGAAGGAGAATTTAGCTTCTTAGTCTAAGGCTTTTCGTTATCATTTTCTTTTTAGCTAAAAAAAATTAGAGAAGGGGTTTAGGGCATAAAGTAGGGACACATTAAGACATTTTAGAGTGAGAAAGAGACATCTGAAGAGTTGAGTGCCAAGATCATATAAAAAGAACGATCATGGAAGATAGATATTATAGGGTGCAAGGATATTTGAAGAAGTGCAATGAGTTACCATATGGTTGGGGAAATAGCAACCCTTATTGGAAGCTGTACACTTTGGGGTCATAGAACCAACCTGAATTCCATTTGTCCAACAATGTAAAGACTCCTTTTGGACTTCAGGACTTAGCTAAAGTTCAATACGATGAATTTAGTTCATGGGAGTCCAAGGTAGACAAAATCATGGATAAGCTTATGAATATGGAAGAGAAACAAAAGAGATTAGAAGAGAAAATTGATCTAGTAATGGAAAATCATGTTGTTTCTATTCATACCTGGAGATTTAAGTAAGACAACTTTCCAGTGAATTTTGTAAGAGAAGTGTGGAAGACTCTTTGAGAAATATGGAATTACATCAGCGAGAGCAATATGAGGCTATCACACTAAAGAATAGGATAGAGCTAGAAGAACCAATGAGAAACTATATTGAAACCTACCTTATAATGGACTAAGAAATTAGGAAATAGGATGAAGAAAAGGATGGAAACCCTTTATACTATCTGCTAGATCTTAGTGTGCCACGTTTGAACATAAAAAAATCTTGGGTAGATGTTCATGCCAAGAACCCCATCTTTTGGATTGATGATGAAGAAGAGACATTCCATATGAATGATATATTTAAAAATCCGAGGTTTAGTAACTCATTCAGAATAATTAATGTGTTTGAATCTTCTCAAGAGTAAGAAGACGAAGAATAGATGACGACAACCATTGAGTTTGAAGAAACTATGAAAGTCTCTGCTCATAAAGCGGAAGAAGCAGAGGAGATGAAGGTGATTAAGGAAGAAAGAGAGTAACTCACCTTTGTACAAGTCAAACTATTGGATTCAATGAAAAATTCAGGGAGTTTTGTTATTCCCTATTATATTGACAATCTATCTTGAAAAAGAACCATATTGAGCTTACTTGGTTTCCATAATGTTATCCTCATTGTCCTTTTGATTATTTTGCAATTTGTAGTTTACCTACAAGCTACAAAACTGAAGTTGAGCAGAAAGGGTGGAAGCATATTGCTCATAATTGATCTTGGCTAAGTTCCCAAAGATAGAGTGTCAAGCTACCGATGTTAAGAGAAGCAGTGCATAGGAGGCAATCTATGGAAAATAAATTAGTTTCGTTGTTCAAGTTTTGTTAGAATATTTGAATTCCATAGTTAGGTTTTTTTTAATAAAATCGAGGAAAGAATAGGTTTTTGGAAATTTGTGGATGATTATGCAATCTCTGAACCCAACAGAATGCTAAAGGAAGTGATGCATGCACAACGTCACCAAAGCTGAGAGATTCGATGATTGCAATGATATTTCGAATCTCAAGGTGTTCAAATACCACCTCCTATACACTATCACCACCTCAGTCTCCTAAGGATTTATTTCTAACCCAGTTGTTTGTTTTAAATTTTCTTTTCCAAATGAACCTTCAATTCTAGGTTGTTTCTATTTCTATAGATTTCTCTTTTTATTTTCATTGTTAATTTTAAGTGTTTCTTATAAACTTTAATTCCTTCTTTCTTTTTCATTTATGTGTTGTGTGCGCTCCTTCCCACATTGAAGTCAATGTGTTGTTCAAGTGTGGGCAGGGATTTGATGATTTTCTTTTGTATGTGATTTTGCATATGGTATGATAGTATTAGGTTGCATTGTGAATTGTGTGAATGTGTCAATGGCTTAGATTGAGTGAAAAAATTTTAATTTTGGACATAGTTTATTAGGTTATGAATGATCATTAGCCTGCGAAGTTGGTACATTAGGGGATTTCAGATTAATATACAGCCTAATTAGGACTTAGTATAAATTTAGCACCCTCTAGATTGTCACATTCATTCATAATTTAAGGGCTTTTAGCCTATGTAGCTTGACTAGTATTTTTCATGGAGATGAAACACAAAAAACAAAAAGGTAGGTTAAAAAAATGAATGATGTGTTTAATAAATGTAAAGAATCACTATTCCGTTAGCCTTTGGGTTATGAATAAAGCTAGTAACCAATTGAAAAGGTGATATAACTGAGTAATCAAATCGACACGCATCACAAATATGTGCACTCGCTTAAAAAGACTGTCATGACAGTTTAACCAAGCTATTAATAACGTGTTAGTCGAGTAGCCAAATCGACATTCATCACAAATGTTTGCCTCCAAGTAAAACGCTAAGTCCCATGTTAAAAAAAAAGAAAGGTGTGTGCTTTAATTAAAAACCTATTGGACTTGTAATAAGCTTGAATTTTCATGGATTTATACATAGGAACAGTTACAAAGTCTAAGCGACCAAAAAATTATTAATGTGTGTGTACACTTAAAAAGGGTAATTAAGTTAACATATAGGTCTTGATTTAGTTGTATATTGGTCCAAAGCCCTAAACAACCTATTTTATTTGTTAATGATTTGCTATAATTCGAATAGTTGTGTCCAAGGTTAAATTTGTTTCATGAAAATTAGAGCCAATCTTGTATTATTGTATTGTGTGAGTGTTATTTTGGGTTATGTGCTATTGTTTTGTTTGCTTGAGGAAAAGCAAAAGTTTAAGTATGGGGATGTTCATAGTTGTGTTTTTCCAAATGTTTTAGAGTTAAAATTTTATGCATTTAGTGTTAAAATGAGTGTTGAGTATGTATTTAGAACTTAATTAGGTCATTTTGTGTAATTAAGTGTTTCTATGGGTTAGTTGGAGTTTTTGAGCATAAATTGTATATTTTTTATGTACCTTGATGTGTGTGCTAGTGTTGTAGGAAAAACAGGAAAGAATGGTGAAGATTTAAATAGTTTTGGGCTTAAAAACATAGGTCAAGATCATGCATATGGGCCACGGTCGTGATAGAGAAGGAAGAGAAAGAACTAGCCTAGGCCATGATTGTGCACTTCAAGCCAAAATCATGACAGAGAACATCAAGTTAGGCCACGATCGTGCACTCCATGCCTCACTCGTGACATAAAGTTTAAAGCACTGGCCACGATCGTGAAACCAAGGGCCACGATCGTGCCCTCGATCAGGCTGACACGAAAATTAGATTTTTGAGTGATTTTTTAGATCGTTTCAACCCCGAGTTTGACCTAGAGCTTCCACAGAATAAATAGAACATTACATGGAAGCCACTAGTAGTGATTAGAGAGTGAAGAGAGTTTACAAGACAAAGTGTTCTGCAAAAATATGGGAGCGACCTAGAGAAAGATCAAACAATTAAGGAGGCATACGAAGGAAGAGAGGCAGGGAGATACGTTTGATGTGAAATAATTCCCGGAATAGGTAGTTTCTCTCAGTCATGACCTCCGAGATCTATTCCAATATTATTTCATATTATTATTTAGATTTCATTATTGTATGAAATTTGAGTATTGATTGGATTGACTGTCGTTGAGTGTTGATCTTTTGTCTAAACTCACCTTCAGGTCATTTTGATTCTTGAGATTAATGAAATTTATTTTATGGTGCTTATTTCGATTTAATTGTGATTCAATATCAAATATTCATAACTTGGCAATAAACTAAGAGGGTGAGCTGGTGAAAATCATTGGTTTAGGCTAATGAGAGTTAGGTAAATCAATGGGTAGAGAATTGAGTCAAATCAGTAGAGTCGTGTAACGAGAAATCGAGCATAAACTCCCTATAGGTTAGTAGACAATTTCAGAACTAATTTAGGTTTTGGATAAATTGTAGATCGAGAGATTGCAATTCCAATAATTTAAATTAAGGTTTATTAATTAGGGTTAAGAATGATAACTCGAGAGAGAGTAATTCACCATAGGGCCATCTAGCTAAGTCGAAATTTGCATAATTGGTAGATTTTCTTTAATTTCAAATTGATTCCCCCTTTCTCTCACTTGGTTATTTCTAGGTTGATTTTTGTATTGTTGTCTGAATTGCTATTTTGTTTATTTTTGTTGCACTTTAATTTCTCAAATTTGACTAACAACTGATTTCATTTATGCATTAGTTATTTAATTAGGATTAGTTACGAACTTAGCTACCTTAGTCTTTAGGATTAATTCCCTTCCATGTGGGATCATCACCTTAGATACTACGCGAACGACCTGAGTGCTTATGGCAATTATAAAGGTTATTAATAGTAAAACTTAACCCACGTAACCTTGAGAGAACAAAGTTTTTGACGCCATTGCCAGGGAAGGCGAATTTAGTTTCTTAGTTTGAGGATTTTCATTATCATTTTGTTTTTAGCTAAAGAAATTGGAGAAGGGGTTTAGGGTATAAAGTGGGAACACATTAAGACATTTTTTAGTGAGAAAGAGACATCTGAAGAGTTGAGTGCCAAGATGAGATAAAAAGAACGATCATAAAAGATAGATATTATAACAACCCTTATTGGAAACCGTACCCTTTGGGGTGGCAGAACCAACCTAAATTCCGTTGGTCCAACAATGTAAAGACTCCTTTAGGACTTCAAGACCTAGCTGAAGTTCAATACGATGAATTTAGTTCATGGGAGTCCAAGGTAGACAAAATCATGAATAAGCTTACGAATATGGAAGAGAACCAGAAGACATTAGAAGAGCAAATTGATCTAATAACGGAAAATCCTGCCGCTTCTATTCATAACATGGAGATTTAACTGGGATGGCTTTCCTGTGAATTTTGTAAGAGACGTGTGGAAGACTATTTCAGAAATATGGAATTACATCAACAAGAGTGATATGAGGCTATCACACTTAAGAATGGGATAGAGCTAGAAGAACCAATGAGAAACCATGCTGAACCCTACCTTATAATGGACCAAGAAATCAGGAATTAGGATGAAGAAAAGCCCCCTCATACCATCTACTAGATCTTAGTGCACCACACTTGAACGTCGAATAATTAATGTGTTTGAATCTTCTCAAGAGTAAGAAGATGAAGAACAAATGATGACAACCATCGAGTTTGAAGAAACCATGAAAGTCTCTGCTCATAAAGCGGAAGAAGCAGAGGAGATGAAGGTGATTAAGGAAGAAAGAGAGTAACTCACCTTTGAACAAGACAAACTGTTGGATTCAATGGAATATTCAAGGAGTTTTGTTATTCCCTATTATATTGACAGTCTATTCCAGAAAAGGACCTTATTGAGCTTACTTAGTTTTCATAATGTTATCCACATTGTCCTTTTGATTATTTTGTAATTTGTAGTTAACCTATAAGCTACAAAACTGAGGTTGAGCAGAAAGGGTGGAAGTAAACTACTCATAATTGATCCTGGCTAAGTTCCCAAAGATAGAGTGCCAAGCTATCGACATTAAGAGAAGCGTTATCTGAGGGGCAACCCATGGAAAATAAATTAGTTTCATTGTTTAATTCTGAATAAAATCGAGGAAAGAATAGGTTTTTGGGAGTTTGTGGATGATT
Organism: Erythroxylum rotundifolium; assembly: GCA_027563915.1. Taxonomy (NCBI): domain Eukaryota; kingdom Viridiplantae; phylum Streptophyta; class Magnoliopsida; order Malpighiales; family Erythroxylaceae; genus Erythroxylum; species Erythroxylum rotundifolium. The sequence goes on along the minus strand of JAOSBO010221786.1, from coordinate 2,197 downwards.
ATACAATCTCAGAACTCAACAGAATGCTAAAGGAAGTGATGTGTGCACAACGTCGCTAGAGCCGAGAGATTCGACGACCGCATCGGTATTTCGAATCTCAAGGTGCTCAAATACCACCTCCCACACCATCACCACCTCAGTCTCCTTAGGATTTATTTCTAACCCAATTGTTCGTTTTTAATTTTCTTTTCCAAATTAACCTTCAGTTCTAGGTTGTTTCTGTTTCTAGGTATTTCTATTTTTATTTTCATTGTCAATTTTATGTGTTTCCTATTAACTTTAATTTCGTCTTTCTTTTTCATCTATATGTTGTGTGGGCTCCTTCCCACACTAAGGTCAATGTGCTGTCCAAGTGTGGGCAGGGATTCTATGTTTTTCTTTTGTATGTGATTTTGCATATGGTATGATAGCATTAGGTTGCATTGTGAATTGTGTGAAAGTGTCAATGGCTAAGATTAAGTGAAAATTTTTTAATTTTGGACATAGTTTATTAGGTTGTGAATGGTCATTAGCCTGCGAAATTGGTACATTATGGGTTTTTAGATAAATATAGAGCCTAATTAGGGCTTACTGTAAATTTAGAACCCTCTAGATTGTCGCATTCGTTTATAATTTGAGCCCTTTTAGCCTAGGTAGCTTGGCTCGTGTTTTTTATGGAAACAAAAAGTGAAAAACAACATGGTAGGTAAAAAATAAGATTGATGTGTTTAATAAATGTTAATAATCACTATTTCATTTTCCTTCGGGTTATGAATAAATCTAGCAGCTAGTTGAAAAGGTAATATAGCTGAGTAACCAAATCAAAATGCATCACAAATGTGGCATTTGCGTAAAAAGGCTATAATGACATTTCAACCAAGTTGTTAATAATGACTTAGTCGAGTAGCTAGATCGAAATTCATCATAAATGTTTGCGTCCGAGTAAAACGCTATGTCCCATGTTAAAAAAGAAAGAAAGTTGCGTGCTTTAATTAAAAACCTATTGGACTTGCAATAAGCTTGAATTTTCATAGATTTATACTTAGAAATAGTTACAAAGTCTAAGGGACAGAAAAATTATTAATGTGTGTGTATACTTAAAAAGGGTAATTAAGTTAACATCTAGGTCTTGATTTAGTTGTATATTGAGCCAAAGCGCTAAACAACCTATTTTGCTTGTTAATGATTTGACATAATTCGAATAGTTGTGTCCAAAGCTAAATTTGTTTCATGAAAATTAGAGTCATTGTCGCATTATTGCATTGTGTGTGTGTTATGTTGTCTTATATACTGTTGTTTTGTTTGCTTGAGGAAAAGCAAACGTTTAAGTGTGGAGATGATGATAGTTATGTTTTGCAAAATATTTTAAAGTTAAATTGTTATGCATTTAGTGTCAAAATGAGTGTTGAATATCTATTTAGGACTTAATTAGGTCATTTTGTGTAATTAAGTGTTTGATGGATTAGTTGGAGTTTTTAAGCTTAAATTGTATACTTTTTAGGTACCTTGATGTGTGTGCTAGTGTTGCATGACAAACATGGATGAATGGTGAAGATTTAAAGAGTTTCAGGCTCAAAGACATATGTCATCATGCATATGGGCCACGGTCGTGAGAGAGAAGGAAGAGAAAGAACCAGTTAGGCCATGATCGTGCACTTCAAGCCACAACTATGACAGAGAACGTCAAGGCAAGCCACGATAGTGACACCCAAGGCCACAATCGTGCCCTGTGTTGGGCTGATAGGAAAACTAGATTTTTGAGTAATTTTTCAGACCATTTTAACCCCGAGTTTGACCTAGGGCTTCCACGGAATAAATAGAACATTACATGGCAGGCACCAGTAGTCATTAGAGAGCGAAGATAGTTTATAAGACAGAGAGTTATATAGAAATCTGGGAGCGACCTAGAGAAAGATCAAACGATTGAGGAAGTAGATGAAGGAAGAGAGGCACGGAGATACGTTTGACGTGTAATACTTCCAAAAATAGGCAGCTTCTCGTAGTCGTGACCTCCGAGATCTGTTCCAACAGTATTTCATATTATTGTTTAGATTTCAGTATTGTATAAAATTTGAGTATTGATTGGACTGACTGTGGTTGAGTGTTGATCTTTTTTCCAAACTCACCTTCAGGTAATTTTGATTCTTGAGATTAATGAAATTTATTTGATGGTGCTTATTTCGATTTAATTGTGATTCAATATTGAATCTTCATAACT